>CATKHJ010071400.1:0-12658 GCA_949750685.1 Vernicia montana | reverse complement strand
ATTTAAGGTGAGTAGAAAATATACTACTATATTTGTAGTTGATATCCTAAGGCTTAAAGCCTATTTGTTGATAAACTACCATGTGAATTTATATGTATATGAACCCATTTGAATCATGTGAAACCACTCTCTTCAATTGATAAATTCTCAATTGTTATGTGATTATGTGAACCCTAAGAACTTCATGTGAACATGTGAACCTTTAAATTCTTTCATGAGATGATATGTGTTAAATGGTATAGAAATCCCCGACTGATGTGGGTTAATCATCAGACATTGTGCATATTGTAACCCGTTGGATAGGGTATAATATCCTACCCCTATATAGGAAGGGTAAATTGTCCTAAACTTGAAACCCGATCAGTTTCATGTATTCATGTGGAAGAGTATGTCGATATAAGACCTCTACTCTTATATGTGGAAGAATATGTCTACCTAGCCTCTACTCTTATTTTCATGTGGGGAGAATGCTAACAAAATGCCTCTACTCCTAAAATATTTCATGTGGATGATTTCTATACGTATTTAATTATGAGTTATGATTTCTTTCATAAGCTTTATGCATCTTTTCTTATATTGCACTTCCATTTGACTCAATTGAACTATGTGAACCTAATTGCTATATTATAAGTTATTTGACAAGATATGAGCCCTATCATTCTTGTGAGCTAGCCTTGAATGACCTAGCCTCACAAGTATGGTAGTATATTCTTTACTCACTGCTTTATCTCATTAGTGATTCCATTTTTCAGGAGATTAAGAAGTTTATCAGCTCGGTTCTTTAGACATTTTTCCTTCCTAGAGAACCAATTTGATCAGTGTAATTCCTTCATTTATTATTTGTAATTGAAGTATATTTAGTACTCCATGTGTGTAAGAGAGAGTTATTCTTTTGGTCTTTATGGCAATTGTGGATGATTATATTTATATAATGTTCTTGAGAATTATGAGCATATGAGTTTATAAGTGTATGTGACCTTGAGCATGTGATATGGATGAGATAGATTAGATGTTTGTGTATTCAGGTTCTGATCTTGAGGAGTGTATGTGTTAGTAGTTATGATGCCATGTAGTTTATATGTATAGATGGATTCTTCGGATTTTCGGTAGCCTTATCTCTACCCATGCCTTAAGACCGTTACAGTTGCGAAGTTAGGTTGTGAGATTTATACTATTTGAAATTTGAAAAATTGAGAGAATTTTGCTTGGAGCTTTGAATGATTTAATGACTAAATCTTTTCTCAGTTACATAAAACTCAAGAAACAAGTCATGAAAGACTTGGAATCTGAACCAGATCCCGAGATGGGCCAATTAGACCCTGCTGATGAAGAAAACCTCACAAAGTTCTTTGAAGAAGTAAAAGCAATCAAGACAATTTGGGGCTTATCATGGAATTTTATACTCTTTGAAATTTGGAAAATTGAGAGAATTTTGCTTGGAGTTTTTGAAGTATCTCAGTATCAGTGTTCTTCTATCACTTTTATTTTGAAATATTTTGAAATATCACTTTTTGATTCCTAGTAAAAAATAACATATCCTAGATTGTTGATTTGATGGTTTTATCATGATATTGCTATGTGGTACTTAGAACATAGGACAATTGCATACCAAGAATTTTATTGAATAACAATTTCAATTAGTTACAAAATAATAATAATAATAATAATAAAATCTACATGCTGTTAAAATTTGGATTTTTTATTGTGTAAATTGATAAGAGGTAAAAATTATTGGGTTAAATTTATTGATTTTTAGTTTAGGTAATGAAAAAGAAGTAGAAGCCAGTAGAAAAAGAAGAAGAAGAAAAGAGAGGAGAGAGGGAATCGAGAGAGAAAGAGATAGATTTTAAGTTAATAATTGCTTTTTTAATTTATTCTTTAAAAATAATTTTTTTTTCTTTATGTATTTAATCAAGGAATTTATTTATTTTTTCATTTTGATAATTGATTAAAGATTTTAATTTTAATTAGATTGTTGGTCCCACAAGTCTAATTGTCATCCATCTCATTAAAAAAAAATAATACTTAATGCCACATCATCAAAATTAATAGCGTTAGTCAATTTGACAGTTAAGTGTTAAACGGTGAAAATCACATGATATTAAAATTTCACGAGTTAAATCACTATCCCTATTTGAAAATGTAAAATCACATGATATTTTATTATATATATTTTTTTAAAATAAAACTAAACATTACTTAAGAATCATAAAATTTTTAAATAAAGACCACCTTCTTATGTAATTCTTGTTGTTTAAAATGTTTGTTTTTGTTTTTGTTTTTAAATAAAAAAAAATTATAAATATTTTAATTTTTACTTCATTGTTTATTTAGTTCGGACTATTAATGAAGTATTGAGATTTCGATTTAAGATATTTTTATAAAATGTATTGATGACCTAATTCTCATTTTGAGATACAAATCATTTCTTATAAGATTATAATAACTATCTATTCTTAATCTCAATTCTCATAATCTAATTAAAAATGGTGAAATCAATATTAACGAAATGCTTACTAAAAGAATTAAAACTAAATTACACAAGGGGAGGAATATATATTTTTAATCACTGGACCATCATGTTAGATGGCTTTAAGAGATTCGGTTTCTTACTTTAAAAAAAAACCAACGGCATGATGTGACAACCCAGTTGGCACACTCACCAACACAAGTCTGTAATGATTCAAAAACAAGAAGCTATTGCAACTGTATGGATTTTCTAGGTAGGCTAAATAATGTGATAATGTCCATAATTGTTTATTATTTCTTTTTTCTTTAAAAGATGAACATTATTATTAAATTCTTGACATGGAATTTCTTTCTGCTTATACTTTATACCTATAAAGGAGCATGCCTTTGTGAAGCAAAAAGCTGTCACTTGCACATTCCACGGGAACTGTCCAATGTGATGCCTCAATTTTTTCTAAATATTCAATTGAGAGTCTGAATAATTTTTTCCTTCAATTTAGAGCTTAAACTTGTAATTTGATTGAATTTGGAGCTTACATAGAAAGTGGCCACAAAAACTGTTTATATAATTGGTAAAGATATATATAATGAGACTCACTTTATATTTTTAAATAATAAAAAATTTTAAAAAATTAAAAAATTAAAAATCAAAAAAAGAAACTAAATCATATTTGAATTTCAAATCCTCAAATCTTACATCTATTATATTTTTTTCTTAATTTCATTCCTTGTTGATTACTCTTCTTGATTTTCATTTCAGATTTGCTTCTCCTCCACATGCCATAGTGAGAAGCAACTCCATGAGATAGTAGCACAATGGTGAGATCAAATGCGTTTTACTGGATTTTGTGGAGTTCGCTAAGGGACTAATTGAAGGAGCACCAACGAGAATGATGATAAGACAAGATGATGGTTCACGGTGGTGATGCATCGCTATTGGGTGGCGACAGTAGCGATTGGACTGGTGTGATTCTTGGTGGCGGATCGGTGAAGGCTTTGGTAGTTTCAAAGACTGCAACAAGGAAGCAACGAACGACATGAAATTATCCTGATTTTTCCATTCATCAATCAAATCCAGACCCATATTCAGTTTTTTTTTTAATTTTTATATTTTGCATTCATAAATTTGATTTGGTTTCTTTTAATTTTTAATTTTTTTAATTTTTTAATTTTTTTTTAATTTTTTAAAAATATAATTTTTTAAAATTTTAAAATTTTTTATTATTTAAAAATATAAAGTGGGTCCCATTATACATATCTTAACCAATTACATAAATGGCTATGTTGGTCACCATCTACGTAAGCTCCAAATTGAACCAAATTGCAAGTTCAAGCTCCTAATTGAACGAAAAACTTATTCAGGCCTCCAATTGAACTTTTGGGAAAAGTTCAGGCTCCAAATTAGGCATTTGTCACACCTCACTTTGGGAGTTGTGATAGTTCTATGACATGAGTAAACATAAAGTCATCGAAAATTCGTAAAACCCATAATTGTTATACAATATAATACGGTATCATGCAACTAAACCATAATTCTCACATCACATCATCTCATGTCCCAAAATCAGAATCTGAACACATATGTACTTATCTTTCTCATCACATTACATGCTCACAAACTCATACACTTACTCATAAGTCTCAAACATATACTTCCTTTCAACAACACTTATTAAGTACATAATAATTACAAACTCTTTTAACACTCATGGAGCTTACTAAACAACTTTAACATATAAATACACATCAAATAAAACTTTACTTTAATAAGAAAATTCTCAAGTGAAAAATAATACTTGGGGAACCACTTGCTTAATATGCTGCTTTCCTGAAAAATATTTAACAACAACTAATGAGAAAATTCAGTGAGTAAATAATATACTACCATACTTGTGAGACTAGATATTTCAAGGCTAGCTCACAAGAATGACTTATGTTTTCTTATAGCTTGGCACATATACTTATTTTCGTGAAATGAGGATTATAAGATCAATAATAACAAATGAAATTTAATATTCAAGGTTTTATGAATAATCTTTGGAACGTGAATATACGTCTTTGAAGTCAAGTACATTATGGTACACATGTTTACTTATAACTGTGAGGCATCGCTCGAGCATCGGTCCGATCCGCTAAAAGGAATCGAAATACTCATTTAGAATAAGTCTCATGATGAAGCTCTCGAGTTTAGGTTGATTGATTTTGAAAATTGATTTAGAGTCACAACTTTAATTTTATTTAGATTGGGAAAAAGATTAAGGAAAAAATCTAAATTGACTCTAATTAATATCCCAAAGGAAAAAAAGATCACTAGCCTCGAAACCAAAGAGGATTTGGGGACTAGATTTTCGGTTCATTTTTAATTAGTTTGGCACTTAATAAAGTTGTGACTTAAAATTGATTTCATGAATAATGCTTGTACAGTTAATATGATGCATGAAAAAAATCTCATATTAAAATAAAAGAAAAACCTAACTATGTGAAGAAGATGATGAGGGGAGAAGTTGATTTATTTTATTTGGATTCGATGCCTGGACCAAGTATGCTTGCGTATTCTTTTGAATGAGAATCAGAACCCACACAGTTCTCCCTTCTCGCGAAGGAGTTTGTTTAGTCAAACCACTTTATCATGTTTTGATTATTTTGAGAGTTGAGTTGATTGATTGATTGATTTTAATTAATTATCATGTTAAATTAATTATTTCAGATTTTAATTAATTAACCTAAGTGAATCAATTAAGAGAGTCGGGAGTAGAAGAGAAAAGAATTAGACAAGGAGCCCAAAGGAAAGAAGAGAATCCTAAGGGGGAGAAAATAAATAATGAAAAGAAAAAGAAAAAGGAAAAAATGTTTACCTTGCACTTGTGCGGTTTTGAAACGGAGGAGACTTATCTCGGATGGTGGCGGACTTGCCTCGGACGACGAAAAACTTGCCTTTCAACGGTGAGAAGCTTTTGACTTAACGGGTTGGCTCGAGAAGTCGCAACCCAACTTGCTTTACAAAACAATGAGTAATAGCAAAGAAAAAAGAAAAAAAATTAAAAGTAGAGAGCTTGTTCCTTTTGTGGGCCAAGTAAAAAGAATATTTTTAAGCTTGTTTTGAGATCACAGGTTGATCAAGCAAGTTTAGGTTATTCCAAAACTAAGTTGGGAGGTCTTCATATATAATGGAAGCGATTGGTAACAATTTTCTGTGTTTTCAGATGTGGGAAAATAAATTTGGGAGTCATTGTCGTAGGCTGGCCCTGCGGTTCTGTAAAGGTCGTCTGCAGCAGCCATTTGGTTGCCCAGGCTAGGCCTACGGTACCGCAAGATTCCGCAGACGCCTCTTGAGGAATCCGTAGGTTGTCCTCTTTTTTTTTTTTTAATTAATTAATTAATTAATTTATATTTATATTATTTATTTTAGTAGTGTAAAATTAAGGGTTCACAATAACACATAACACATGAATATATTTTTATAAGACTTTTGGATTAAGGATCGTGTACGAGTGATCTTTTAGATTCAATAGTTCAAATACAAATAGTTTTAATATCACATAGTTCATATGCATATATATATTGGAATGGATACAAAATGTACAATTAGAATTAAACATTAGAGGAATCATATTCAAATGTACTTTGAAATCAAATAGATATAGAATATATAATAGTTCTTTTTTTTTTTTTTGCCAAATAATATATAATAGTTCTTTATACACATAAGTTTTGGAATACTCGTATACGAATATACATAGGATTTGGAATAAAGGATAGCATATAATTATATATACAGATCTTAGAAGTTTAGTAAATCTTATCCAAATATATTTTAGGAGATACATATACAAAGGAATATTAGAATCAAATGTTTATATACAAATAGATTAAAGAATCAATGATTCATATACATATAAAAGAAATATTAGAATAAAAAAAATCGTATACAAAAGCTTTAGTATAAAGGAATATAATATCAAAAAAATACTTATATATATATACAAATGGAATTTAACATACTTGGAAACATATAACTTTTAAGGATGGAAACCGATTATCTTGTAAATATAGATAATAAATACTAAACTCATTGTAACATATACAATTTGGTTTGAGGATTGGATGACATATGTATATGTAGTTTTGAAGGTCAATTGGCTTGCAAATCAATATGGTTCTCATTATAAATTAGTCTTTTATACTCGCGAGTCATGTAATCAAATGGCTTGGTATCAATGGAAAGACGTACTCGTATCTCGTAGTACTTTATCATTTGGGTTTAATAAAGATCATCACACATGATGAGGCAGAAGCATTATAGCATACCCAAAGCAGAGGTTTACAAGTGAACATACTCTTATAACTTATAGTGGGGCAGAGGCATTATAACATACTCGAAGCATAAAGCTTCCATAAGTTTGGGGTAGAGGCATTGTTTTAGCATACTCGAAGTAGAGGCTCTCATGTGAGTATACTCCATGTGTACACAGTCAGTAATATTGTATACAATCATTGAGTGATCTCTAGCACATGTATCTTGATTCTCATAGAAATAAATATCAATTGGTTCACATAAGGATCAATAATAACTCATGGTTCATGAAATTCAAATGGTCTCATGAAAAGAATATCAATATTTATAGGATTCACATGGTTCACATGGTTATCACATATGACTTGCAACTCATGGTACAATCACATGGTCATAATACTTTTAACAATGGGCATTTGCACATATACATATACATTTAGATTTAGAACATATACATAGGATTGAACATATATTTATACACATCATTTTTGAACATTTACATATACTCATCGTTTTAGAACATATACAAATAGGCTTTAGAAACTTTTAAGGAATTTCAAGTGATTTTCATAGAGAAAGTATCAATAATTTAATAGAGTTATAATCATGGATCTTACACACATGAATTTCATTATTGATGTTGTTCAAATGGTCAATTAATGGAATCGTTAGGAGTTGGAAGAACAATTAATAATGTTCAACATATGTCATGTATCAAAAGTAGTTTATTCACGTAATGGCATATGACCCAAAAGAATTTGAATAAGCACAAGACTTCACATGAATGAATAGTAATATCAATGTAATTCATAAATCAATATGAATTACTTCACAATATAATAAATTATACTCTTTGTAGCACATACAATGAAAGAAGGTATTATATATAAGCCTTTATGGTTTCAAATACAAATATGATAGTATATTTTCTACTCACCTTTACTTGTTAACTACTTCCAATGTTTATATCACCTTTATCATGCATATAACTCATCATCTCCTTGATTCACTTGCCTACACATGAGTTTCCAAATCAATATAAACTATACTTCATGAAATCTTAGCCACATAGCTTGTTTTCTTCAAATCTATCCATAGATTCTCAATTCTTAAACTTTACTATCTCTTAATCATTAAAAATAAACTTGATGATATTGTTTACACATTTTAGGGTTTTTATGAATTTAGCTCAATAAAACTTATCTATTGTATTCAATACTATAAACATCATCTATTAAACTCATAACTTAAGATTAAACCCTAATCAAACAAAATCCAAATGGAAAATCAAAGATTAGAAGTTTTACCTCAAAGATCTCCCTTTAATCTCTAACCAAAGCTTTTCCAAAGCAAGAAGGATTGAAGGATATTCACTTAGATCCTTGTAATCTCTTATCATCTTGGTAGAAAAATGAAATATCTAGGCTTGAGTGACAAACAGAGAGGGTTTAGGATGTTTAGAACAATCTAAAAGTGAGAGGAAATGAAAAATGATATGTTTAGGCTGAAATTGCTCAATTTATAGGCCCCGACGGGTAACTGGCGTTACCTTTGTCAAGCCAACATTTTATTTTTCATACAGAAGTAAAATTCACAGTAGTGAGCAAACTGGTAACGATAGTGACTAATCTATAACGGTAGTTACTAATCTGGTAATGATAGTTACCAATCAGTAATGGTAATTACTAATAAGTAACGATAGTTACTAATCAATAACGGTAGCAACTGATTAGTAATGGTAGTTACCAATTAGTAATAATAGTTACCAGTATTCTTTCACTTCACACATCTTCACCTTTACTTTCTTATCTCAATTCTAATAATTATATTAACACTTAACCTCGTGTCACTTGCATTTTCTTCTTTAGAATCTCTGCATTTCAAATTCAATCCATCATAACACTTGGAATTTATTTGACTTAGAATGCGAAAAATTTATACACAATCTCATAACATGGTATTTTACTTACATTACTCATCTATACTATTTATATATAATACTGACATGAAGTTAGGGTATTACATCATTCTCCTCACATCCCACGCTAGGAAAACAAGCAGCTAATCATATCAGTGAGGGGCTTGAACTTTGATAAAAAAAAATGCAATGTAGGGTTCATGGTTCAAAATAGTCCAATTGCCCTCTTATACTTTATTTTTAGACCAATTAAAGATCCATCTATCAATTAAAATTGACAGAGTTAATAAAATTAGAAAAGTGAAATTGTAGGACTCACTTTATATTTTTAAATAAATAAAAATATTAAAATATTAAAAATTATATTTTGAGAAATATTAAAATTAAAATTAAAAAATTAAAAAAAAAATCCATATGAAACCCAAATATGGTTCAAGAAAAGGAAAAAAAAAAATAATGAAACCCAATATTGTAACAATCGAAAATTCTGCCTACACCAAGTAGGGCTACAAATGAGCCAAGCCGTTCGCTAGCGGCTTGGTGTTCGGCTCAATAAAAGCTTGTTCGCATAGCTTGAACCTTATTTTAAGGCTCGATTAATAAACGAGCCGAGTTTGAGTAAAGTAAAGCTCGGCTTGATTAGGATCGTGAATAGCTCGATAATAAGCTCACGAACAGGCTCAATTAATATGCTTGTGAACAGCTCGATAATAAGTTCGTGAACACCTTGATTATTATTATTATTATTAACTTAATAATTTTGACACTCTAAAAAATATATTTTAATACTCCTATAAATTTTTTGGTAATTCAGTTTGACTAAAATATATATACTCCTGATTAATATAATCTAATATTTTCTTATTATATAATATAATATTTTAATCTTTAAAAATATCTTTTTTATTAATTAATATCTTTGTAATACATGTAATGCTCAATTTTATGATTGGATTTTTTTTTTTCACTAATTGGATGTTTTTGCTATTATGTTAGTTGTAAGTATTTTTGTTATAGTTATTTTATTAGAAATAAATATTTAGAAAGTTGAATATTTTGATAAATTATAAACGAATTTCAAAATGAATCGAACTCAAACTTAGTTGAATTATAATTTATTAACGAGCCGAGCTCGAGTTTGAACCAAGTTTGAATATGATTTTCAAGCTTGATCCAAAGAGCTCAAAAAAAATATTGAGCCGAGCCTGAAACACTAAATCTCAGCTCGGCTAGGATTGATTACAGTCCTAACATTAAGTGCATAGATTTATCTCATACACTTAGAGACGGAGCCAGAACTCCAAATTGGGGGGGGGGGGGGGTGGGGGGCAAAAAAAAATATTTAAAAGTTGATGGACTAAAATAAAAAATTTTGAAAGTTGGTAACACAAAAATGGAAAAAAAAAAAAACAAAATTATGGGGTCAAACTAAAAAATATCTAAAATATATAGGTAAAATTTTAAAAATTATGAGGGCCAAACTAAAAAAATCTAAAATATATAGGTAATAATTTAAAATTTTAAAAAGTTTAGGGGGTTAAATTAAAAAATATCTAAAATATATAGGTAATAATTTCAAAATTTTAAACCCCCCTCCCTCCGCCCCTTCATACACCAAACCAATGAGTGATGAGGTATTTTAGCCAATATGACTCTTTTGTCTATTTTTTACGCAGTGAAAAGATACAAATATCCTTTTTTGCTTTATATGTTCTTATCTCATTGGATTGGTGTATGCACCAAGCGTTGACAAGACTTAGGCCCTGTTTGAAGTTGAGTTTCATAAAAGCATTTTTTAACAAAAAAAATTATAATATTTTTAAAATTACTTTTTCTTAAATAAGGTAAATTGATACTTTTTCCAGAAGCAGATTTGAAAAAACAGTTTATAAAAAATAATAAAAATCAATCAATTAAATTAAAAATATTCTAAAAGAGTTTTTTTTTTAACTCTTAACAGTAATCCCAAACCCACCCTTAACCTGTAACAATACTCACCTATCTGTTTCAAAATCTCCTCTTTTCAATCTTAATCCCAAGCTTTCTTCATCATCTCTATGTTCCACGCACGTCTCTATGCTCTTGATCCCTTATCATCGTCAGCCCCATCACCTTCAAACCATTGCTACCAAAGCCGATCAGACCATCACCGCTAAATCAAAGCAATTTCTGATACCATCGATCGACCTTCTCCATCTTGCCTTGAGGAGCCCATCACTACCAAAGAACTCGCCATCACTGGAACTTGTTGCTAACTAGTCCACGCTGACACACAACAAGGAATCCATCACTGTTGGTGCTACCTGATTGGGCTTCAACCACCGAGAGACTCGACAATCCCATTATGATCCTTGCACGCGAAAGCCACACCTGCACCTGTACTCGGGCTTGCACCTGTACCTACACCTACATCTGTATCTGCACCTCTCCCTCCTTGTGAGGTACGAACAGTACCAGCAGTCAGTCTAGGTCAGGCATGCCTCTCCAGAAAAGGTACGCCTGGCATCAGCCTACTACGGTAAAAAGCATCATAATCAACCTCACGATCCAGAAGAGGCTCTATCAGAAGGCCCGCTCCTAAGGTATCCTGATCACAAATGCGAAGCCCATATCGCATCTCAATAGGAGGGTTAACAGGAACCACCCTTTCTCCAGTAAACTGGGCTCGGACCCTCTCTCCAAGGTAGAACATCTGGTTAGCTCGAAACCGCAACAATAGATGCAAGGAAGACAAGGTCAAACTGGACTCTGTCCTCTCTGACAGATGTATCATCCTAGATCCGAAAGATACCCATCGGACCTTCATAAGTCAAAAGAAAGTTATAAGAAGTAGTAAAAGATGTGTTTACACTGCTACAAAACAGACAATACCTGTGATACTTGAAGGTGTGAGAAAAATGCCATGATCCTATGAAAGCTATGCCGCTCATGTCGGCCCCAGTTCCCAAGAAAATGGATCTGCAAAATCATCTTTCAAAGGTGGAGATAAGCGAGAAAAATACTCATAGGCCTAATACTGCAAGTCAGACAGCAGGTGGTTAGTAAACAGGGGGCAAGAATTTGAAATAGAAGTAAGGGTATCATGACATACCTCCCAGATAATGTGGGTCCTGCCCAAGCCAGCGAATACTCCTTAGGAGAAATCAGACATCTCCCTATACATCGCACAAATTGCAGATCCTCCTCAATCGTACTTTCTAAGTACAGTCAGATCCTTTAATGAGCAAAGGACATTCAGGTCAATAGTGTCCCTCCTAGTGTGGCAGAAAGAGCAACCCAGAATCATCAACATGATGACACGAGCCGCCTTCTCATCAGTAAAGGTACCCACATTAAGAGTCATGATCTCGATCCTCTCTCGAAGCCAGACCCGAGAGAGATGAACATTGCCACGCAGCGGAAGTAGGCCTAACAGATCTGTCAATCGCCTATCCGATAATGAATGCCAATCGGGATAGAACTCCAGAGGTCAGGGACAAAAATGCAATCCCGTCAGCATGGTCAAGTCTAACGGAGTCACAGTCATCTCCCCACATGGAAAGTGAAAAGTATCAGTGGTGTCCCACGGCCTCTCCGCCAAAGCTCTCAGTAATGGGAGGTTACTCTCATGAGTATATTCCAACGATAAAAAGCCAAGCAGCCCTGAAGGCATAATCAGCTCCCTAACATGCGAATGCATCTCTAGGAAGGTAGCCACAACTGACAAGTTTGACCTGCCTCCTCTAGCTCTATAGCTAACTCCCTTTATTATTTAATTGTCATTTTGCAAAAAAAAAATAAATAAATAATCGAGCTACTTTGCTTAAATTGCATGTTGTCTACATATTTTTGTTTTGTGCAAAGCTAACATGTGTGACAGGAAAGAAAAAGAAGAGGAAGCATAAATTCCTCCATAGCGCAGGTATGAGCAACATGGGTCTCTGCCTCCTGTAGCAGATCTGATGGATCGGTATTCTCCCGCGGGGCCTGATAACTCC
>CATKHJ010071362.1:0-11569 GCA_949750685.1 Vernicia montana | reverse complement strand
CAAATAAATAAATAAATGAAAAAGGAATAAAATAAATACCTTTTGATGACGAGGCTTCGGAACGTATGGACGGAGCGGGCGACCGGATCGCAATTCCACCTTGACTTGACTTGGCGGAACCAAAGCCTCCTAATGGCTACTCGGACGGCTCTTAGGACTCTCTCGAACTGGCTTGAGAGAACCCACAAACAATCACCCAACAAGAACAAAGTTTTGAACTAAAAGGCAGCTCTTCTTGAACCAAGCCTTTAAGAAAAAAGGCTAGCTTTTAACCAATTAGGTTTGATTTTAGCTAGCTTTGTGTATTAAGTTGTGTAGAAATGAGTTGGGGGGGCTAGTTTATATAGGAATAGTAGCTAGGGAAGTTTTTATGTTTTTTCGATGTGGGATAACGAATTAAAACAACCAAAACTGCACACAGGCTTCCTGGGACCGTACACGAAGCTTCTGGGACCGCACAGGAAAAACAGGACCGCACAGAGCAGGAGGAACCGTACAGGGCAATTTCAAGACCGCACACAGCCTGTGCGGTCCCTGAAGGATCCTGTGCGGTCCTCCAGGTCAAAAGGGGCCGGTTCGTCGGATTTTTTGACCCTTTCTTGCTCATTTCAATTTTTGAAGCTTAATTGCATGTCTGAGGGTCCAGACGGTGCAAAATTCAGGGTTCACAGGTATGAACCTTTGATAAGTTCGAATGCCATAAAAGAGAAATCTTTTGATAAGTTCAAGAGATTCAAATAAGAATTAAACTTAAGAGAAAACTCAAAGGAATTTTCTTAATCAAAATAACACCAAAAACAAAAAAAAAAATACATAGTAAGACTTAAGTTTATATAGGTACTCAAGATTATTCTAGACTTCTAAATTAAGCTAGGAATTCTTCCTAATCAAGGAATTCAATAGGAATCCTTCCTAGAAAAGAAAATAAAACTTCTAAAATAGAAAAATAAGTGAAATTCGGATTGGACATTAGGCTAATACAAAAGAGGCCCAAAACTAATGAAAATATGAAAATAAAAATATCTAAACAAGTCTTGGGCTTAATATTTAATATAATCAGCCTAAAAATACATAAACTAAATTTAATTAATTAAATTCGAACTAAATAGAAAGTCCCAACTTGGAAGTAGATTAGCACGAATTCAGCAGAAGACTTGAGTAGTTAGGACGTGGGCACGCTCTACTGATCCTACAGGAGTTATCAACTGATTCACATCAACTCACTACCATATAATATAGCTGGTCGGATAGCCGTATAGTTGAATTTTCCTTTCAATTTATTAGGAATCTTGCCATCACAGTTACTGTTAAATGATAATCATTATCATTTCCCTTATGAATTTCCCATAATACTGATATATTTCATAATTCACTGAGTTGAAGGCTTACTTCTCTTCATTGTTGTTTTTCTCAAGTGTTAAAGATAAAGCAGAGGAGATCATAGATAAAGAAGATAGAGCTTCTTGAACCTTCTTCCTCTATAAGAAGCTTATTGAGGTATAATTTTGATCATTGTTGTTCTTATTATTATTTTGTGGTTATGAATAATTCTAAATGCTCTGTAGTATTGGTGCATATAGATATTATTTTGTTTGATATTTCTTGCTCTTGGGACATTATTGAACTTTCCTTTGTTTATCATGGATGATGGTTGATAGGATGATCTTTGATCCATAGTGAATAAGTAGAATGTAATGAATAGATTTTGATTTATATATGAATGAAATCATGAATGAATGGTATTAGAGATTGTTTATATATATTGTGATCCAGCAAGTTCATTGATAGCATTGGGTTCTACGGGTGGTTGGTGGTTTTATACCTCCCCATAACTTAGAACCGTTACACCATTTGGAGTTCGGGTGTGACAAAGGTGGTATCAGAGCATAGGTTTGAAACTATAGAACTTATCGTAGATTCTATAAGATAGAAATGTGCTTGACTAGGGAAACTACGAAGCATAGGATCTTGTCACGTCATTGTTATATTTTTCTTTTAATATAAATATGCGTATATCATTATGTTATGAGACTAAGTTTGCTTTGTTTCTTTTTATCAATATATAGAAGATACCTCCTCGAAGTGAATGTGGTCATTCTCAAAAAGTTGATCCTTCAGAGGAAAGTTCTACTGGTAGAGCAGAGGATAACGTGGCTCCTCCCTCTACACCTCCTGCAGATGTGGCTGATGTGGCCTAAAGATCAGACTAGCTTCAAAGGAATTATGATTATATCCAAGTTTATAGCTCATCAGAGGTAACAACATGTTCCTCATGCTCCTACTACCCCTGTTGTCCTAGTTGCTCCTCCAGTGGCTCCCCCTCAGCCATAAATTGTGCCTCACGTGGAGGATATTGCTTATGAGAAGTTTTTAAAGCTAAAGCCTCTAGAGTACAAAGGAGATGTAGATCCTACAGAATTTCTAGAAGAAGTGGAGGATTAAGCACAAATAATAAGGGTTCTAGACAAAAGAGCAGTGGAATTTGTCAGTCATTTGATGAAGGGAGATGCTAAAGACTAGTTTAAAAGAATTGTAGCTTCTTTGGTTAGAGGTGATGAAGAAATTACTTGGGACCAATTTAACGAAATGGTGATTAATGATTTTTTATCGGAGAGTGTAAGGGATGCTAGAGCTTTAGAGTTTGAAAGGCTAGTGCAGACTTTAGAAATGATCATGTCTAAGTATGCTAAGAATTTCAACCAATTCAGTAAATTTTCTCCAACACTTATACCAAATGAAGCTGCTAGAATTCATCGATTTCAGAGGATTTGATTGCACCTTTATTTATTTAAGGTGCTACCTGCTCACGAGTTTGATTCTTACTCCAAGCTTGTAGATAAGGGAAGAATGATTGAAAATAGAGAGTTGGAGGTAAAGGTAGTAAGGGAACAAAAGAAAAAGGCAAGAGTTGGGAGTTCATCCAAACAAAGTAAAGTTGATAGTGGGGTGAAGAGTATGGATATGTAAACACAGTCAGCTCCATAGATTGGTTTCAGAGGGAAATCAAAAAGATCTTAACCAAAGAAAAATCCCTCCAGATTGACTTCTTAAATGAGTTTCAGCACGGCTATGTAATACCCCATACCCATGTGATTCGTAAATAATCGTCATGATGGCATAGAAATGGAAAATCGAATGATAATTGGACCGATAGAGCTAAACATGGTCCTCAAAATAGTTAATTGTGTTTAAATAAAATTTGAATTTATTTTGTATTGATTATGACATTCATGTGTATATATTTTGATATGATTGTAATTGAATTGAATATATTTGAATATATGTATTGGTAAATGAGTATGGTAACATATACCATAAAAAGGGCAAAATGGTTATTTCACTGGAACTGTCAAAATGAAAATTATATGGAACATGTGATCAAGTGTTGGGCTAACCCTTGCATAGGGTGGCCAGCCATAGTGAAGCAAATGGTGGGAAAATATAAGCCAATTTGATTTTTGATGTGTTAGAAATGAGTTAGTAGAAAGTGGGTCCCACTTTGCACTAACACCATTATTTATATATTAGTTCTTCTTTGCCTATTTCAAGGTTCATTGAACCTAGACAACTAACATCATCATATTTTCATTTGAATTAAAATTTAAAAAGAAAATGCAAAGCTTCTCTAGAAAGCCATTCACTTTTAGCCATTCATTTCCCATGATCTAATCATGGCCATCCATTCCATTTTAAGATAATCATCCAAATTACCATTACTATCATCTTTTTCTTTTTCTCAAAAAGCTATAAAAAACAAAGCTTCAAACTCTCTCTTCTCTTTCTCTTCTTCATTTGATCAAGGCAAAATCACACCATCAAATTGACAAGCTCTAAAGGTAATCATCCATAATCTAAGTCATTTCCTTCATTTGGATCATATGTTGTGTGTTTGTTTGCTTTGAGAGTTTCTTCTCTTTTCTTTCAAAAGATTTACCCAAATAGGTTTCTAGAAAAAGATCTTCTTTGAGAAAATGCATCTAGATGATGCTTTGTAAACATGATCTAGGTGTATTGGGTGGATGGAAATGAATTTTCAAAATGGGTTTTAAACTTTCTTACTTTGATGATGGTGAGTTTGAACAAAAATGGGTTTTTAAGATCTATTGTTTGATCTATGTGTTGATTGATGATATGAGTTTTAATATGAGTCATTTGCATGGTAAAGAATTGATTTTTATTTAGTCTTGGTTGTAAGAGTGTTGGATCTTCTTCCCTTCTCTAGTCTTTGGACGATTTTGCCAAAACTCTACCTAGGTTGAGGTACGGCCATTGGTACGCCCGTACTACTGGGCATACCATTGCCTCTGTGTGATAGCCTTATGATACAGGCAAGGTACGCTCGTACCATTTGGGCGTACCATTTATACTGAGTGTCTTTCTAATTGATACGGTCAAGGGTATGCCCGTACCCTCTAGGCGTACCATTTATGCATGCCCAAATTCAGCATGTTTTATTTCAATCATTGGCATGCTAATTGTCATATATGACCAATGTGAAGTATAATTGAAGGGAATTGGACATTGATCCAAGGTCTATACGATCCAATAACGGAAGTATGTACATTAATTGAATTGGATTAGTATATCATGAAGATGGATTGGTACAATATGAAATTGAATTGAGAATTATATGCAATATGGATTGAGGGTATTCACCCTAGGCCTTTCGGCCATTACATGATGTTGAGCATTGAGGTGTTCCAATTGGTAATACGTATACATGTATGCTAGGTGTAACAATTGATTTGATTTGATATATGATTTTTGGTATGTCTTAGATGTAGAAAGTAGTACTAGAATTAGGATTGGATAGTCAAGTTGATAATGTGTTTAATGGCACTTAAGTGAATAACATGAATAGTATGGTTTAATGTAGAACCTAAGGAAAAGATGAGGAAGTGTTCCGAGGTTCAGGGAGCACCATTGCTAAAGTGATAAGGGCTTGTATTAGGAGCTAAGGCGTTGAGGTGAGTTTGTAATATTCTAATATGTTATAGGCGTTTGCCCTTGAATCAATATCAATTGATACATGCATATTGTTAAAAGTTCTAGCAAACTTAATGTGAACCTTGTTCAATCATTGTCATCCAATCTTCGTGCTAGAACTATGTTTGATGGCCTTTGGCCTAATTAATGTTCATTGTTGGCCTTCGGCCCATTGTTAAATCTTAATGGCTTTTAGCCCATTTGATATTCATTGTTGGCCTTTGGCCCCATTGTTATTTACTAATGGCTTTCAGCCTATAGTTACTTCATTGATGGCCTTCAGCCCAATAGTTAAACTGTTGATTCAATTGAATATCTCAAGATTCATTTGAACTTATCATTGAAATTGTATAGAATCCTTATTGATACTATATTAAGCTATATATGTTTATTGTTCATATATTTTGAACCATTGTTAAATGATGTTCCTTATAAGCAGAAATCTCCATATGATGTGGGATATACATCAGTCATGTGCACATAGTAAGAAGGCCCGTTGGATAGGGATAGTGTATCCACTCTAACTAGGAAAGGGGTCCTAGCCGTGAGATCCTATCAGTCTTGTGCTAAATGGTTTTGTAAGTGAGCAAGGCATTAGCCGCCACTCTAATTATTTATCAATGGGACGCATTCTGCTTCAAAATTTCTGATTTCTGCTAAAGTGATACCTAATAATAATCCATTGATTATTGATTCTTCATTGATAAAAATATCATTGAATATTGTTGTATCATTCATAATCTATATTGATTACTAAAGAGAAAACCTTTCATTGATACCCAATTGAACCTAAATTCGTAATTCTGATATACACTTCCAACCGGCATATTATGTTAAGATATTACATTCTCACTGAGCTTGTCTCACCCTTTTTAGTGATTATTATTTTTCAGGTTTGCTGGAGGTTAAGCAAGGCAATTCTCAAGCTTTCATTCTTCGCTTAGGGATTTCCTCTGCTATGTAAGGTTGATTGATTTCATGATTCATAATGTCATTATATTTTAAAGAATTATGTTTAGAGCTCCACAGTCAATATGGTTCATAGTGGTATTGTGAAATCTGTGGTTTATTGATTATAATTTGTAATATTGTAAGAATGATTCAGGTTATGCTAAAGCACAACTGTAATGATGTATGATGATATGGATTGTATAACAATAATGGTAAGTATGTGATGAGAATACTTTTGGTATATGTTTGGTATCCCTTTGTTATACATAAGGTATACTTTGGATACCCTATTGTTATGTAAAGAGTGTATGGATATGGGATTGTAGGTTCTAATTTGGGAATATGTTCTATGTGTAAATGCTTATCATGGTATAGAATAAGGGTTCTACGAGTTTAGGTGACCTTATGTCTCCCTATACCCTAGGACCATCATACTCCAGAAGTTGGGGTGTGACAAGTAGCTTTATACAACCAGGTGTGTCAAACCCTCAATTGCTTACTTGTGGGAAGAGGCATAAGGGACAATGCTACTTAGAGACTGGTGCATGTTTTAGATGTGGACAACCGAGACATTTTATGAAGAATTTTCCACAAGCAGCAGCAAGTGGTAGACCTCAAGCCTCTCAAACCACAGTTCAAATGGATGAAGTGAAAAATAGTAGCACTCCAATTAGAAGAGGGAATGTAGGAAGGGATAATGAAGTTGGCAGAAGAATAGGCCAAGCATCAAGCGAAGCAGCAGGGCAAGCTCCAATGGGAAGGGGTCGAGGAAGAGTATTTGCTCTCACTCAATAAGAAATGCAAGCCTCTAACATAGTGGTTACATATATTCCTATTCAAGCTGTGAATGCAAAAGTGTTGTTTAATTCAAGGGCTACACATTCTTTTATATCTTAATGTTTTGCTAAAAAATTGTCCATGATATGCAAATTGTTAGAGAATTCAATGATTGTCTCTACACCATTAAAGGAAGAAATAAAAGTTCAGAATGTTTTTCCCTATTGTATGGTGAATATAGGTGATAGAAAGCTTGAGGTAGATTTGATAGAGTTGCTGGTGTTAGATTTTGTTGTGGTTTTAGGCATGGATTGGTTCTCTAAGAATTATGTCAGGTGTGATGGTCTTAGGGCATAGGGAGGTATAAAACCACTAATTACTCGTAGAACCAAAAGAAAAGAAATCAAAAAAAAAATTAGAATTGATACATAATGATGTATCTACACCATTTGTGAAATGGCTAGCGAGAATTTTTCTAACTTCATTGTATTTACAAATTATAAAGACTTGAATTGAAAAGATAAATATGATGAAGCATTGGCATGAATCATAGTTTTTTTTAATATAAATATAATAGTTTTGAAGCCTCGCCCGAGCACCGGTCCGATCCGCTAGAGGGAATCAAAATGCTCATTTGGGTTTGAACACACGATGAAGCCCTCGGGCTTTGATTGATTGATTTTAAAAATTGATTTAGAGTCGCCACCTTACTTTATTTTTATTTGGGAAAATATAAGATAAAAACCCATTTTGACTCCAATTATATCCCAAAGAAAAAAGATCACTAGTCTCGAAACCAAAGAGTAGCCACCTTACTTTATTTTTATTTGGGAAAATATAAGGTAAAAACTCATTTTGACTCCAATTATATTCCAAAGGAAAAAGATCACTAGCCTCAAAACCAAAGAGGATTCGGGGACTAGGTTTTCGGTTCATTTTAATTAGTTTAGCATTTAATAAAGTTGTGACTTAAAATTAATTTCATGAATTATGTACAATATAACAAATGCATGATTGTGTAAATAAATGAAATGGGGAGGAAATAAAAGAAAGAGAAAAATAAGATAAAGTTACAATAAAAATCCAAACTAGGATACCTCCTCTAGCCCTTATGGATTCTAGGGAATTCACACATTCTCCAAACTAATCCTAATAAAATCAATGCAACAAAAGAAATTAAATTAAAGTGAAGAAAGTGATGAGGGGAGAAATTGGTTAATTTTAATTGGATTCGATGCTTGGACCAAGCATGCCTGCGTATCCATTTGAATGGGAATCAGAACCCACGCAGTTCTCCCTTCTTGCGAAGGGGATTGTTTAGTCAAACCACTTTATCATGTTTTGATTGATTGATTGAGTTGATTAATTTTAATTGATTACCAGGTTGAATTAATTATTTCATATTTTAATTAATTAACATAAGTGAATCAATTAAGAGAAAAGAATTAGGCAAGGAGCCCAAAGGGGAAGAAGAGAATAATCTCAATGAAGGAAAAATAAATAAAAAATGAAAAGAATAGTCCCAATGAGGGAAAAATAAATAAATAATGAAAAGAACAATCCTAAGGAGGGGAAAATAAATAAATAATGAAAAGGAAAAGGAAAAGAAAGAGAATTTTACCTTGCACTTGAGCGACTATGGGATGGCGGAGACTTGGCGACAGGCTTGCCTTGGACAGCGGGGAACTTGCCTCGGACGGCGAAAAGCAGGTCGACTCAGGAAGTCACAACCCAATTGTCTTTGCAAAGCAAGGAGCAATAGCAGAACAAAAATAAAAGAAAAGAAAAGAAAATTTAAAACTAGAGAGCTTGTTCCTTGGTGGAACAAGCTTATGGGGATGGTTCGCTTGATGCAAAGGCTAATCAAGCAAACCAAGAGGTGAGAAAAACTGAGTTGGGAAGTCTGAATATGTAATGGAAGGTATTGGGGATAATTTTAGGTGAATTTCGATGTGGGAAAATGGACTTGGGACACGCTGCCGCAAGCTGGCCCTGCGGTTTCGCAGAGGCCACCTGCGGCAGCCAATTGGCTACCACAGGCTACCTCTTCTGCGGCAACCGCAAGCCAGACTCTCTTTTTTTTTAATTTTATTTATTTATTTTTATTGTTATTATTAATTTTGGTGGTGCAAAATTAAGGGTTCATAGTTTCCCCATCATCAGAATTGTCTTGTCTGCAGGGCGATTCTGATGATAGTGAACCTGAAGAAAGGGATGGAAATAGGAACCAAAGGGATGTCTAAATCAAGATTTGGACATGTTTCGGTGATAGAAATTATTGATTCTGAGGAAGATGATAAAAGGAACCAAAGGTATGTCTAAATCATGATTTGGACATGTTTGGGTAACAAAGATGGTTGAATCTGTGGAAGATGGTAAAATGAACCACAAAGATGTATAGGTGATTGTTTCTAAATATTTATGGGTAGAAGTTGATTTGATAAATGAAGGCGGGAAAATGAACCAGAAGGGAAGTCTAGGTCAGTGAATAGAAATTTCTGGGTGAGAGTGGGACTAACTTAGATAAAGAGCAAGGAAATGAACCAGAGGGATGTCTAGGTTAGACATGTCTGGGTGAAGGATTTGTTTGACTGTAAATGAGGATGGAAGAGGGAACCAAATTGATGCCTAATTGAGAAATTAGACATTTATGGGTGGAGGATGATAATGAAATGGAAAAAAAAAACCATAGGGATGTCTAAGTGATCGTTGTTAGACATTTATGAGTGGATTGACTAGTAAAAAAAGCTTGCTCCCGATATCTTTAGGAGATTTAGAATGAAAGTGAGGTGATATTCCCGATTTTCTTGGGAAAAAGATCCTAAGGCTATCCTAAGATAGGTCTGATTGTAGAAGGGAAACCTAATTCAGATTTAAGGTGTGGATCATAAGGCTATCCTAGGATAAGTCTGATTTAGAAGGGAAGCCTAATTCATATTTAAGGTATGGATCCTAAGGCTATCCTAGGATGGGTCTAATTCTAAAGTTTGAAATTGATTGGTTTGGGTGAAGGACCCTCAATCTTGGTTGATTGTTAGGAATTCAGATTGATGATCTATCTGGATTAATGAAATTCAGATTGATTCAGAAATTCGAATTGATGATCCGTCTTGATTAATAGAATTCGGATTGATGATCCGTCTTGATTCAGGAGTTCAAATTAGTGACTTGTTTAGTGTGAAATGCATCTGACTATGCAAATATTTTATGAATGATACCTTAAACCTGTGAAGGGTCAGTGTTGATCTTTTGGGAGGAAGGTGCCCCTATTTTGGAAGGATGAATAAAAGTGGCTCAGTTATTCGGCCTTAGGAGGAAGTCAAGGCTAGGTCAGGTTTTGGCCTTGGAGGAGGTCATTCTTAGAAGGCTAGGCCAGTTATGGCCTAGAAGGCTAGGCCAGGTATGGCCTAGAAGGCTAGGCCAGGTGTGGCCTAGAAGGTTACATTGGAAGGCTCGGTTAGGTTCAACCTTGGAGAAGATTAGGTAGGGAAGTCTCGGTTAGGTTTAGCCTTGGAGGAGGTCATTGCTTGGAAGGCTCAGTTAGGTGTGGCTTGGAAAGTTATTTTGGAAGGCTCAATTAGGTTTAGCCTTGGAGAATATTAGATAGGGAAGGCTCGGTTAGATTTGGCCTTAGAGGAGGTCATTGCTTGGAAGGCTCAGTTAGGTGTGGCCTGAAAAGTTATTTTGGAAAGTTAGGTCAGGTTTAGCTTCAGAGAAGATTAGGTAGGAAGGCTTGATTAGATTTGGCCTTTTCAAATGTGAAGATTGTGCGTTGGCTTTGTGTGACCCATTTGTTAAGAGTCTGCCTTTAGACATGGCTTTTGGAGGTAATTTGACCAGTAGGTTTGTAAGCTTGATTTTGCTTGTCCAAAGGACTAGGACTTTAGGGATGATATGATTTGCCAAGGAGGCTCAGACTTGGAAGGATGGTGTGACTTGCCAAGGAGCTTGAGATGGGCTTTGACTAGTTCGAGCCCTTTTTAATCAGCTTGAGGATGATAGGTCTTGGGAGTCATGGCTTGACTCTGGCTTTGCCAAGGATACTGGGTTTCAAGGATCACGAGTCTTGAGAAACTTGAGATTTTTGGTGGGCTTGGCCCATGGAAGATGAGATTTTACCAAAGAGACTTGGGTTTGAAAGGATGGTAGGTTAGACCTTTTGAAAGTTGTTGGGGAGGTTGTATGATTTTGCTATCATAGCATGATTTATGGAGAAGACAAGCACAACTTATCTTATTAGCTGAGATTGAAGAGACTCTTTGTCACACCCTGCATTTTGGAGTGTGACAATCCTAGGGCTTAGGGAGACCTAAAGTCACCAAAACCTGTAGAATCCAATAAATCAATATTCACATTACAATACGCTGCTTGTTCAAAACCTAGAATCTTAACCAGAGAAACTATACAATATACATACACTCCCGTATACACATATATCCACTTTATATTACATTCAAATAATTACAATCCACACTCTTAGCATATACAATAATTACATTTTAACCATGGATCTCTACTGAATTTATAATATTACAAAAGACAGTATATTTATACACCATATAAATTATTCTCAAGTGAAGAATCAGAACTTGAGAATCACCTGATAGACTTCTTAAGGGCTCTTGAAAAAATATTAAAACCACTAAAGAATGAGACAAGCTCAGTGAGTAAATAATAATATAATTTATATGTGGTTACAGGAATAATTTAGTTTCAATAAATTAATAGAAAGAATTCAGTGGATATAATTGAGACCATTTGCAATAATGATTTAGAATCATTTCATTATAAGATAATATATTCTTTTAGCAGAAATCAGTAAATTGGAGACGGAGTGTCCCCCAGTGAATTGAGA
>CATKHJ010071344.1:0-25362 GCA_949750685.1 Vernicia montana | reverse complement strand
TCAAAGTGAGTTTGATGTCAAAATCTCAGTCTTATTATTTCTAAGAGATGTAAGTGTTTGGTTGATGTTGTCTTGTTGAGTTTGTGAGTTAAAAATGGTGTTACTTTGCTGTCTCATTTGGTGATGCTGTGTTTTTTCAAGAAAAAAGAAGAAAATGATGTTTTCTTTGAGTTGTCCTACAAGTTACATACTTGTGGAAGGGACCTAAGCAAGTCCATAAAGTGCAAAACTTTGGAAGAGGACCGGCATGTCCTAAAACTGCAAAATTGTCATCTTTGAAGGGACCATCATGTCCATAAACTGAAAAATCTTGGAAAGACATGCAAGTCTATAAACTGAACAAAATCAAAAAAAAGGACCGGCATGTCCATAAACTGTAGAAAATTGTTGTATGAGAGGCCATGAGCCATTTTTATGTATTCTGTTGTTGATGCAGAAATAGCAGCAAAAGAAACTCAGATAAGATGAAAGAAAAGTTTTTTCAAGTGGAGTCTTTCAGTCAAGGAGGAGGTTCTATTCCAAGAAAAAAGAATGTTGTTGATGCTTCAAAATGAAAGATTGAATCTGCAGTTCAAGTTAAGGAGGAGCTAAAGCTTGGAGAGACATGTTCAAAGATGAGAATTTTAAATCTCTTGCAAAATCTCAAGGAGTGCTAGGAATGTGAGATTTTGCGAGATGGAAATTTGTTGTAGTTGAAAAAGGAATGGAAATCCTTATTTTATGGAAAAAAAGTATGGGCGTGTGTGTTGTTAGATGTATGTTAGTTGTTGACTAAAAAAGTTATCTTTTGTTGTATCTATAGGGGCTGTTGTAACAAGTAAACGCAAGGGAAAAAAAAAAAAAAAATCTGGTCTATTTCTGTTTCTTCTGCATATTCTCTGCAGTTTTCTTTTGCTTCATAACTCTGATTTATGTAGAATTCTTGTTCTAAGTTTTCATGTTTATGTTTCTATGGTTGATTTCTGTTCTTCCCTTCAAAAAAATCAACATGGACAATACACATCAAACAAATCATCAGGCAAAGTACTAATAATTGTATACCTACATACCTTATTTGTATGTGCCCAATTTTCCAATTTTTGAGTTTCAATCGAAGGTAGCTTAGGATCAGTAGAAACATGTCCCACTTTCTTAAAATGGTTTACTATCTTTGTTCAAAAAAATATATATATATAGTTTACTATCAAATAGTTCAACTTTGGAAATATCGAGAAAAGGCATCGCAAATTGGACATGTGAGGCAGTAGGCACCACGGAGACGAAAGAAGTTGTAGGCACACGAGTTGGACCATCAATTTGGACAGTAGGAGCACCATTAACATGGCTGGCAGACGGGACAACAATATGGGTAAGACCAGTAGCATTTCCCGTAGCAAAAGTAGGACTAGTAACGTTTTCAGCAGTAGCAAAATCAGATTCCTTAAAATTCCATATTCATGCACATTTCGTATAATGAGACAATAAGTTGATAAAAAAGCTTTGAATTGTATAACATTCCTCGTGAATTTATCCATCATTAACATGTTTAGCACGAAAATGAATCAAATCTGATATTGATTTTGAATGGAGAGAAATGTTGTCTTCTGTGTCAAGAAGAATATTACTTTCTTTTAGATTATTTTTTTTAAAAGAAAAGTGATGAAAATATATAATTTTCCTCCTAACGTGATTTTCAAACTCGTTTGATAATAAGTTCCAAGTAACACTGTAATTTCTTCTATTGCGAATGGAATTTTTAAATGTTGAAAATGTTAATCGTTATTCATTTAATAATTAAATCATACTTAGAACTGCATCGTGTTTACGTCAATGAAATTATCGAATTGTCATGTTATACACTTATCATATTGTATTCATGTAGATCCAAATAATGTCATGCAGGACAGAAACATGAACATTGAACATTTACCACCCCTAAACTACAATTATGACTATCTGAAAAGCTCGCAGCATATCAGATAATTAGAATAAAATATTAAATACCCTTGTGCAATGCCATTTTTATCATCCCTCAATATTAGCACAATATGAAAAACCCTTGTTTCCCCTGCAACAGGATGAACAAAAATAAAAAAGAAAAGATTTTTCAAAAGAGCAAAAAAAAAAAAAAAAATCAATCACCTCTATTGACTAAACTAGCTATGAACTTCCTGAATTTTCAAATAATCTCATAATTTTACAAGACATTCTTTATATTGATTCATAAAAAATAAAATAAGAACATATCAGAACATTGACAAGATATATTACATTTCCTTTTTACTCCATTATGCCCTTCCCTTCTTGTCTTAAGAAAGAGGAAGGGGCCAAATGATGGAAAAGAGAGATCATCTACCAGTTGGCTACTTTCTTACCTGAACTACTCAGGTAGTCTAAGAACTGAGTGCTGGTTAGGCTCACTCAGTTTATTCTAACACGTACGGCCACCAAATCCTGGTGTTAATGTGGGTTGCCACAGTAAAAATAGGAATCCCTTCACTTGGAAAATGATGCAGAATCATAAGCTGGTGTACCAACCTTCATTTCAAACTGCTCTTTTTGATCTACAGATACATTCAGGATATGGATTCTCATAAAAAGATTCTTCAGTCCTGAAACGCGCTCGGCCTTTTATTCCTGGCAATGGACCTTTTCGTTTCCTTGGAGCTCCTTCCCTATAATTTAATCAAAACTCAGCATCTCTTGTTCTTCTAAATTTGTTTAAAATTATGTTTGTTTATTAAATAGACTTAATAATATCATTCAACACTTAAAATTAAAATTTTCAGCACTAAATCGTTTTAAGTTTAGTAACTCGTGTCTTAAAAGTCTCAATTAACCTAAAAATCACTTAAAATGGTAAGTCAAAATTTTTAATTTGAAATATGCACTGAATACAATAAATTTTTAAATTTTTATAATTTAAAAATTATACCACTTATATTATTCAGCACTTAAAATTCAGTATTTAAATTTTCAGCACTCAATTTTCAGTTTTACCAAATAACACCATAATGGTAAACAAATTATTATATTTTCTAATTCTCTGTGTTCCTTAGAACAACCTTCATCTCACAGGTACAACAAAAATCAGTCTAAAGTGAAAAATATCATATAAATTACAGAAAACTGCAACAAAATTACCTGTTCTTGTGCATGTCTTGTACAATGACTGAAAATGAGGACCCTTTTTTCAGCTGTCCACTTCCTAGCTCATCAAATAGTTTGACAAGTCCTTTTCTGCAATAAATTAACAAATCAAAATCAGAGAATATATGTAAATGCATGGGAAAAATTATGCAAAAAAAGGGGGAATGACTAGCCCATCCCTCCATTTCCCCAAGGCATTAAGGCAACAGAAATTAGAAAGGAAATAAAACAACAATGGCTTTAAAGAACGACAACCAGAGCATATACTTGAAAAAAAACTGCATAAGTGAAATTATGGCACTCAAATAGAGAAACAGACACATAACCTTGCATTAAGTAGTTCCCAATGAAATAAGCAGCCATTATTAAAATTGAATCAGCTGCATAAAAGACTGACTAGAATACGAGTGTTTTGCCCTAAAATGATTTCAATGACACATCCAGAGCCCATGTGAATAAGCAATCCATCCATCAAAATAATTTAAAAGGCAGTGAACCTTTATTACCCAGATTATGATTTCAATGATACAACCAAAGCCCATGTAAATAAGCAATCCAACCATCAAAATAACATCCGAGGTAGTAAAACTAATACCCAGATATGGCAAATTATCATCCTAACTACCTAGGAAAGAACTGAAAAAGTCAAGTTGCACTAATCATTTAGTAGTATTTAGGGCTTTCAGAATTCAATAAAAAAGTTCCTGCAGTACCCTACTCAAGCCTAAATGCAGAATCAAGGTGATTGGTACTATTCCATATTGGAGTTCACGCAAATACTTGCTGAGGTCGTCTTCTACCACTAATTGGACATACTAGAACTGGTCCAATTTAAGCAGTCTTGAACTCAGCTCTTATGCAACCCAGGAAATTTTATAACAACTTGATTGGATCTATACCTATGTGGGGTAATCGTCTTGCGATGCCCTAAGAATCTCCGGTGGCCCTCAACAGCTCTGGCCATATTACCTGAATATGATGGAATAAAGACATCACTCTCTATTGAAATAATGTAATCAAGTGCTGCTGTCTGAGAAGCATGCTTAGCAAATGCTTTTAACTCCTCTGGTGTTGCCAATGTTTCCTGACAAATCCAACCAGTTCATATTAACAATATTGGCAGTTATGATGGCATCAAACCATTTTTCAATGCAATTACCTACAAAATTATTGACCAACCTTAAAAACTGTATCTGGGAAGAGAGATGTGAGCTCTAAAAGGTGAGATTCGCCACCATAAATTTCACCAGCTGCAATGTAAATTGTTGTTGATGGAGAATAACCAAGAGCTTGAAGAAATATTCCCACCTCTTTGGGAGTTAAAGGACAAAATCCTCCCTCTCTCTGTTCAGTTGAGTTTATCTTTTTCACCTTCCAATGATTTGTATTCTCCCTGAAAACAAAACAAAACAAAACAAAATGAGCAATGTGGTAAATATAAGATATAGACTGAGAACATTATTCCACAACCAAAACCAGCTATCCTTGAAATGCTGACTTTAAGATGACAGGGTGGGAATGAATAACAACCTAAACCTAAGTTACTGAACCTGTCTGCACATAGACGATCCTATCAAGGTCTGGCCAACCACATCAAACATATTAAAATCCAAGTTTAAATAATTAGTTTTCTACATTCTACTCCAACATTTCAACAACAAAGTCAATATATTAAGGTCTTATGAATATTTAATAAAGGATCAAAATTGATGCAACAAATTGTAACCTAAAACAGCACTATGAATGGGTCAATGGAAGGAAGAGGATTGTTAAGGTACACCTCATGGATCCAAATTTATTCCTTACAGCATTGCTGTAGAAACTCCAAATGGTAGGTATGCAGAGGTAGCAAATCCACCCTTCTCATCTGAACAACATGTCAAAATATATATGTATCATACGTGTTTGTCACTCATAAATGTGCCCACACATGCACAAGCACAGACAAGAGAGAGAGAGAGACAGAGATATCCTCGTATATTCTCACCTCATTACCCGTAGTTCTTCAGATTCTGCCTCACTCAGACCATAAGTACAACCAGTAAAAGAAAGCATGTCCTTCTCATATCTTAGATGAAGTGCAATGTATCTTCCCCCGCGTGATCTCAGCCGCTCCACCAGCTTCTGTGGTGTCATCGTCATGCATTCTCAGAACCTAATTTAACAGGAATCCCCATAGGAGACCTCAATGCATTGATACTGAAAATAAGTGTAAACCCGGGATCATGCACATAGTGTTGTAAAATAATACAACATGAATTACGAGGTTTTAAACACCAAAAAAAAAAAAAAATTTTGACCAATTTCAGCTGCAATTTAATCAGATACTCTACTGCTTAATTTAGAAACTTGAGGATTTTCCAAAACCAGTTTCATTTTCAGATTACGAGCTCATAATGTCAACAAACAGACCTTTCCTAGGCTTTCGATTGGAGGAGAGAAGCGAAGAGCATGATACAGAGCACGACATCTTAACCTCTGGATATCAAGAGGCAAATCATTGTTTGCAAGACGAGAATCTGACTTCGGAACATGAATCACCTGCAGAGAGATCAATTGATAAACAGAAATCACAAATTTTAGCATAAAAAAGGCCCAGGAACTAATTAACAGAATTCACATAAGCACTGAAGACCAAGTGGATTTAAAGGAAGAGGAAGTATCCTTTGAAAAAAAAAAAAAAAGTGAAAATGACCAAGCATTCAAGTCTGTTGTCAGCTTGAATTTAAAAAGCTGGACCAATTACACCAAAAGCTAACAAACCAAACAAAATAAGCCACCTATTATATAGTCCAAGACAAAAGTTTGAGAACCATTTAATTGAAAATTTGTCTGCAGAAACAGAAAATTCGAGTTTCTCATTAAATGTAACAATTTTTCAGTTACCTTCCTGGAAGCAATTTTTCTAGTTTTCCAAATTTACAATGACGTTAGAGAATAAAAGAATCTCCTATTTTTCTTAATAAAACTCCATTAGTTTTCCGATTGAAACATACATGCACACACTTTTGGTGCACACCAACCATTATCACTACACCACCCACTTGGCACTACCAACATGGATAACACCATTGGCACCTCCCAAACCCATTGCCATCGACACCACTACGATACCACCACAATCACGTCATTATTGATACTGCCATCACTACCACCATAAGCAACCGTCGTCACTAGTCTTTCCGCAACCTAGACCACAATTTTTAACACCACTACCACCAACACTCGCTATAACCACACTACCACCATTGACTAAACCAGGCCCTCAATTACACACATTGCCACTTGCCACCACCAATGACAACACCACAACCACAACCATTGTCACTTTTGACACTATAATCATCACCACCACCATTATTACCACTCATCACTACTAGTGCCATTGCCATCATACCATCATTATTAGCATCCTTGTCACTATCATCATTGTTGTTGACCTCATTATCACTCTAAAACCACCCAAAGTAGCACTCAAAGTATCACTATCTCCAAAACCGTTACCACAATAGTCATTGGCTGTGATACTATCACCACCTAACTCCATCATCTCACTATGACCATTATTACTATATTTAAAGGGCATAGTTATTAAGAACACAAGGTTCATTAAGGCAAAAAGGGGTCTTGGAGCCTAGGTGCAAGCATGACAGTAAATAAAAGAAGACTGCTAAAAATTTCCTATGCAAGAAAGGCATTCATCATAATAATATAAAAAATTTAAATTCTATGCATCAATATTTTTGAAATCCAAACAAAATTAAAACTGAAAATGTTAAAAAGTCTTAACCAGAATCAAATTGCAGTATTCCCTAAAACAATCACAAGACCACTCATCATCAAGAATAACACTGTGTCCATCATCATCATCAAATTCAAATTCAAGACTTCCAAGGTTTATGTCTTCGTCCTCTTTATACTCTTTTTTATAATCAATCTCTTCTTCATGCCAAAGTATTAGGAGTATTGTCTCTCAAATTAGAATAGAAGATGATAATACTCTCCCCCTTTCTCTCATTCTTTAGTTGTCTGATCTCAAGAACAATGCTACTTTCCCTTTTTTTATTTTTTTGGTCCTAGTCTTAATTTGATTTGGTGTGCTTGAGTTCACTTTATGCTCATTTACAAAGCAGGATCAAAAGCGGAGATTTGATTTTCAAATAACATTTATGAAAAACAAACTGCAGAATCAAAATAATTACTAAGGGTTGCCTAGGTCTAAACCTTAGCAATAAGGTGCACACCTCAGAAACATCGCTTGTCTTTTAGGGTTAAGGCAAAAGGGGCATCTCAGCTACGTTAAGTGAATAGTTACAAGGTTACATTGTCAAATACAAATACAACAAAGTTGAGTAATAAAAAGTAGCAGAAAACATATGGAAATGAGCGTGCTTTCCAGATTTCCAATGGAAAAGCAAAACTGAAAATGCCAAAAAAGAAACTATTTTTCACAAGGCCTTAAATATCAGCCGATTGGTATGTCCTACTGATACAATGCTCCCAGTTACAATAAGGGTGATTAAAAATTACATGTTTTTTTAGATAAATTTTGTAATAAAATTATTTCTTTGACTATATATTTTTTATTATAAATTACAAGCATAGATTTAAATCGCGGTCGCAGTCGCGTGAAACGGTAACGAGATCATTGCGGCCATAATGTAACGGTAACGGACAACCACTACGCAATTTTTTCGCAAATTGCAAAATGAGAAATATTGATATAAATCACTAAATCTAAGAGTTATAACTAATTAATAAGCATAATACTCCATAAATATAGAGCCGAAGGAATAAAATAATTGCTGAAATAGATTTTATCTCAACTTGAAATAGATTTTCTGCATTTTCACATGCATTATGGCAGAAAATGCATGTGAAATCTGCCGAAGTACAAAAAAAATAGAGTTCAAAGAATAAAATAATTGCTGAAATAGATTTTATCTCAACTTTTTTCAACTTTTCTGCATTTTCCATAGATTTAAAAAGCAGCCGTTACGTAATGTAACGGGAAAATGGCCTACCGTTACCGTTACCGTTATGCCCGTTAAAAAAGGGCAAAAAAAAAATGTTAAGTAATGGCCATTACATAACGGTGACGGCATATAAATTTCAATGTAACAGCCGTTACTTTAATGTTGCAGAAAATCTGCCAAAGCTGCCATTGGAAAAGACGGTCTGCATGTTCACATGCATTTTCTGCAAAAGCTAAACAGATATTCTGCAAAAGCTTACCAGATATTCTGTCTTTTCAGTGAATTTTCTGCCATAATGCATGTGAAAATGCAGAAAAGTTGAATAAAGTTAAGATAAAATCTATTTCAGCAATTATATTATTCTTTGAACTATATTTTTTTTTGTACTTCGGCAGATTTCACATGCATTTCTGACATAATGCATGTGAAAATGCAGAAAATCTATTTCAAGTTGAGATAAAATCTATTTCAGCAATTATTTTATTCCTTCAGCTCTATATTGTAGAGTATTATGCTTATTAATTAGTTATAACTCTTAGATTTAGTGATTTATGTCGATATTTCTCATTTTGTAATTTTTTTAGGAAAAATTGCGTAGCAGTTGGCTATTACCGTTACGTTACCGTCACACGTGACCGTGACCACAACTACGAAAGTGACCATGACCGCGATTGCGATTTAAATCTATGGAGTTTTCACATGCATCATGGAAGAAAATTCACTGAAAATGCAGAATATTTGTTCAGCTTTTGCAGAAAATGCATGTGAACATGCAGACTGTCTTTTCCAATGGCAGATTTTCTGCCACCATTAAAGTAACGGCCATTACCGTTATGTAATAGCCGTTAAATTAACATTTTTTTTTGCCCTTTTTTAACGAGCATAACGGTAACGGTAGGCCATTTTCCCGTTACATAATGGCCGTTACGTTTTTAAATCTATGATTACAAGACACATAAGATTATGATTATTTAGTTGAATTATTTATTTATTTAATATTTATTTGAGTCATTTTGCCAATTTTGAAAACCTATTCACAATTGATACCGTATGATTCAATCCAATTCCGTTACACGGTTTCCGATTCTGCTATTTAAAACCCACACACCCAACCCTCATACATATTGCACCAAACTTCATGAGCAACTAATATGGAATACTTGACATCTCCTCTCACACGAAACCCCAAGAACACACAAAAACAACATATTTGAGAATGACAATAACATACAAGCCTTGATTGTGGAGCAAAAACAGCCGTGAATTGAAAAGATTAAGGGGGCAAAAGTGGCTTTTATACCATGTTTGAGCATCCATTCTAAAATCCAAAACTGCTAGATGGAGGGAGACGTACACCATATATACAACAAATATAGATTAATCAACACCTCCTCACAAGCTTGTCATTTCAGCAAGTATAGCATCTAAATTATCTAAGTGATTGTGAACTTGTGAAAGCATAAAATGTAGTTCTAAATTTTATTTATCATTCTCAGCATTATTCTTTTCTCTAATGGTATCCTAATGTTTGTAACTAGAAAGGTGAAATCCAAAATGTTAGATAGCATCTTCGCAAATCAAGAACATTAAGGTGGTGTCTGGTAAAAATGAAAATTTAAAACCTGAATTTTAAGTGTTAGATAATATAAGTACTGGAAATTTTAAATTACAAAATTACTTAAAAACTCAATGACTTATTATCAAACACCACCTAAGTTCATCTTCATGATATCAAAAAGCCATAAGAAATATATGGGGAGTACTCTCGACAACTGGAAACTATGCAAAATTGTTTTTTGTACCTGAAAGTCCTTCCATAACCGTGTCATCTCTTCATAGTAAACCATGCTAGACCAGGAGGTGAAGTGTTTCCTTGCCCGAGGAAGAGATTCCAGTTCTTTAGGGAGCTCCTTGACAATCCTTACATCGTTTTGTAAGCTTGAGATGAAATGAAGCTCATCAAATATATCTGAAAACGTACTGCGCAAGGGACCCGTGATTAGAAAAAACAGCAACTTAAGGACTATGAATATGAAAGAGAAGTTCAAAAAAAAATACCCTAGACATAACATTGAAATAATATGCAAATGCTAGAATGGTGTGGAAATGCACCTTGAATCTTGCCAAAATGAACGCTTATCCAATTGGGGAATGACCAATGTAGCATTCATGATGTGTGCAACAGCCACCATGTCTGATATCTGCAGCAAAAGCACAGTTCGGATATTGAGTTGCAATCCACCAGAAATCCACAAGCCCCATCCACATGACCATCAATTACCAGTGGTACATAACACTCCCTTGCAGATTCAGTTATGTGTTCATCTTTCATATGCTAATCTAAGACATTTAGGATGGACAGCCTGTAGACTTCATGTATTATGCACAGCACTTGTAAGTAGTCATCTATCTATTCATAAAAAATTTCTTTACAAGGTATTTATCGTTAAGATGCCAACATTTAAGAACATGGGAGCCAAGTAACTGCATAAGAGCTACTTCAAGAGTTCATGAAAGATACTGATCCAGAAATTCAAACTATAGCTGAAATTATTGTAATGACATCATATGTCAAAATTGGCCTATACCTAATGGGGGAGAACAAGAAGCCAAATGCAGCAAAGAAAAATAAATTACAGATAAAGTTATTGTTATGGCCGCCTCGTTTATGAGAATAGAAACAGCAAATAGAAATGGCAAAGATGAAAATACTAAGAAGGATGTGTGGAAATACAAGAAATGGCCTTATAAGAAAATGTGTAGAGCACATTCATAAAAAGGTGCAAGTGGCAACCATTGAAAATAGGTTGAAAGGGGTGATTGAGATGGTCTTGACATGTCCAACCTAGATCAATGAATGCCCTGGTACAAAAGGTTGAGTGTATCTAATCACATTAGTAAGCAGGATGAGGTAGACCTAACATGATTTTAGATGACGTTGTGATAAATGCTTTAACAGCATTCACCCTTTCTATAAATGTAGCCCATATAGGATTAAAACTTAGTTGAGTTGAGTTGGCCTTACCTAAAGAGAATGAGATCACACAATAGTGAAAACACAAACCATAAGAAAATAGAGGCAAAAGACAGTGAAAGTAGATACATGTGTCATAAACTTACACCAGTGCGCATTTGATTTAGTCCCCCATTGCTTCTCACAGTGATATAGTGGTCCCAACCTTTTGCAGCTGCCATTTCAAACCAGAATTAGGTAGAGTAAATATAAATATGAGTCTGTGTGGATGTGTGCACTATGGGTCTATGTTTGTCTATACATATTATGAGAGAGAGAAGGAAAGAGAGAGTAAGCTCTTCCCTTAAACTAGAATATGCCTAACTATACTTATAAAACTTAAAAATGCTACCAAAAACCAGAAAATAATTAAATCAAATGGGTTCAGAGCTCTGAAATTATGTAGTCAACATCAGTTCCCATACTTGAAAGACTGGTGGACAAACCCATGTGTCGGGCAAATGAAAGAACATATAAAGAGGTATATCGTTTTAACCTTTATATTTGGCTGTAGGATTAACACAAGGGCGTAAACCGTGGTTGAGAGGAGTATCCCACAGTTGCTCATTGTACATCTGCAAAATTAAAATTACCCTTTCATATTCCCAAATTTATATATTAACATCTTAGTTAATTTGTAAAGTATATTGTGTAAAGCTTATAAAGAATGATAAAATGATAACTTGTATTGCATTTCAGAAATGCAAGGGATGTTTTTCTATACAAGAAAAAAATTATTGAAAAGAAAGAAATGAGAGTGCGCTATTGAGGAAAAGAAATCCTCCTACGAACTCAATAGATAATTATACGAGATACAAGCTAAAAAAGTAATGCCTTGCAATTGAGTTGGATAACACTCAGGGACCTAAAAGCTGCAAAACTAGAAGCATAAGCCCACATAGAAGCCAGGCTAATGAAAACAAGAAGCTTTTGATATTGTTAGACAAACCACTACACAAGAATCACTCTTCATTCTCATAATATGTAAGCATAAGACAGAACTGAGAAATTTTGATAATTGGCTTGAATGTAGGTCAACCACACACTAATAATCTAAAGTGAATAGCTTTCAAAAATTAGCCATAAGGGTACACCAATTGATTATCTATATATCAAAAACAGTGCCTGGGCTCGTATATAACGATATCACAATTTTCTATTCTACTTATATGATTATTAACTTCTCCAATAAAACCATAAATCATTTGGATTATAAATATGAAAGACCATTAATAGACTTCCCCAAAGATCTGATCAGCAAAATCACAAATAATTATATCTGAGAAAAAAAACACACACACGCACACAAAATGCAAAATCCAAACCACAAAAAAACCATTTTCTGATCCTACTATAAGCATTGTCCACAAAAGCAACACTCAATCCTCCAAGAACAAAAAAAAAAAAAAAAAAAAAAAAAAAAAAAAAAAAAAAATTGAAGAGGCCTCACAAAATTACTACACTTAAATAAGCCAGGTAACAAAACAGAACCATCCATTTAACAACTCAAGCACTCAAACTGTTACCCAAAAGACCCAAATAACAAAACATGAATTCTCCTCATATAACTGAATCAAACATAAATAAATACCCTTCTACCCAATATCACCCAAATCAGCAAATCCCAAAAAAGTTATTCTACAAAATTCTCAAACTTAATTAAGAAAAGCTGAAATTTTCTCAGATCGCTCATCCAAAAATAATTCTTTAAAAAAAAAAACAATACCTGCACAGATTGAGATTGGGATTCGGATTCGGATTCGGATTCGGATTTGGATCGAGTTTGAGAGTGAGATTGTTGAGAGAAGAGAGGTTTGGGTTCATTTTCCGAAATGTCCTTTGCGTTAAAAATAAAAATGAAGAGAGAAAAAGCAAAGAGGAGGATTATGTAAAGAGTAATAGAAGAAGGAGAAGGTTTTCTTGAGAGAAATCTGGACGCTGATGAGCTTTTCATGTGGTAATATAAATATCCTCTGTTTTTGTTGTTTACCATTTCCAATTTCTGCGCTACACTAACATATATCCGCTGCTTATATACCGTTAGTTGTGCCAATTTCTAAAACTTGGAGCTTGTACCTTCTTATTTATGCCTATAATAATCCAGCATTTATAAGGACATTTCCAAACCCATTGCACCAAAATCATATAATTTTTATAATAAAATATTATAATTATAGTAAACTCATCTTCAATTAATTAAATCATTTCTAACACCAAATTATTTCTCATTTTTAATATTTCATCTATATTCTCTTTTATTTTTCATTTTATATTTTTTTTATTACTTCCATATTATTTTATTATTTCACAAATTATGCTTAAATCTATTTTTTTAGATATTCATTCAATAAAAATATATTTTATTATTTAATAATATTTAAAAAATAAAAATTATTTTTAATATTATATAATATTAATTTATGTTGATATGAATATATGATATTTTTAAATTATGATATATGCATTTTATATTAGTTATATATTTTTTATTTTGTATTTGATCTTTTTATTTAATCCATATTCGATTAAATAAAAAAATATATATATATAGGGCATAGATGAAACTTTTTTTCATTCTTTGATAAGAAAGAAATAAAAATCATTTAAAAATATACTTTAGGCCTTCCTTTGTAATTTTACAAAAAAAAAAAAAAAAAAAAAAACCAAATTTGGTGTTTTATTGTTCACCACACTAAATTTGGTGTGGAAAATGGTGTTGGATTAGAGACCAATCCAACACCATTTTAGTACTTTTACATTAAATATGGCGTGTGCTGAAGATGGCCTAAATACAATCACACACCATTATAAGTACAAATCCATCCCCAAAATAATGAAATTTAATTATTTTGAAGTTTTTTTTTGGTTATTTATTTGTTTGCTTCAAAAATGTTAATTCAATTAATAGAAATAATTATTTTTTCTTTGATAGTTGATAAATAAATTATATTTATTAATATTATAGCATTTATAATTATTTTCATTAATGAATATTCATACCATTCCACTTGTATTATTAGGTCCTTCACCATACCATTTGGGTCTTTAAACCCATGATATCTAGATCATAACAGAAGCAGGTTTAAATCTGTGCAATCCTAATAAAGCCAAACATACCTCAATCACAAATCGATTATAACAAACCTCATAAGGATATCTTATGATCTCCTATCTCCATAATCCCACCAAATCCGAGATCTTCTCCACCATTATGAAAGTATAAATAGAACTCAATTATGAATCAGTAAGACATCTAAATCCCATTTTATTACCATTAATAGTTCATCATTTTCATTTAAGATTAGTTCAATATACTAACTTGACCATTGGAGATTTCTCGCCGGAGCAATTTCTGGTCGATCAATCCTTAATTTGCAAATGCACGATTGAAGGCTCTTTTGGAAGCTTTGGTATCATTTGGTGCAGTGAACGTTGAGCTTTCATCTCTATTTTTTACTAGATTCTTGCAAGATCTCAATGGAGTATAAAAATAATCCTCACTGTGATTAAATTTCAGAGCACCATAACCATGTCTCTTCACCACAATCCCCAAATACTAAAAACCAACTTAACTTGGTTGGACCAGTTGCAGATCCTCAAGCAACTTGAGCCAATGCTTAAACTAGCTTATCTTACCAATGAAATTTGTCAGACTTATTTGCTAAAGCGTAACCAAAACTCACCAAACCAACTGAACTAAGAAATCCACTTAATAGTAAAATAGATAGGGAAGCAGAATTTCCAGACAATATATAAAAATCTTCCTCTAGTACAACTAAAAGCTCATATGCTAAGAAAGAAGTGGACCACTAGATATAGTGGCACTGTGGCAGTAGTTATAGTTTAACCAGATGGCTCAGAATAGTTCCAGATCTATCATATCATCAAATTCCTAAAGAGAGTAAAATGTCAAAATCCTCTAGTAAAGAAATTGGCCTTTACAGTACTGATTGCTCCCCAAAGACTAAGATCATTCTTCCAGAGCTGCATCATCAAAGTCAGAACCAACGCTCCCTTGAAAAAGGTCTTACATCATCCTAAAACATCTGAAGGATGGTAGAATGGTCAATGCAACTTGTTGAATTTGATGTCCAGTATGAACCATGAACAACATTGAAAGCACAAGCTCTAGTTAACTTCGTAACAAAAATGGTAGTGTTGTGTCTTATTTTGTGATAATTTTATTATGTTAATCTGTTCAATTTTTAATTTAATTCAGTTGTTTTGATGTTTGTTTTAGTATTATTTTGTTAATTGATGCTATGATGGTGTGCTTTGCAGCTTTTTACGTCAAAACCATGCAATTGTGAGGAATTGAGCTAAAACGGGGCGTTTCAAGGAGCAAGGCTAACCAAGGGCGTGTCAATTAGCACCAAATACGTGTCACTTTGTGTGCTAGTGGCATTTCAGTAATCAACATAAGTGTTTCTCCTTGACATGAAAGGCCCATGTCATTCCTCACCAAGGGCGTTTCACATTGACAACTCAAACACTCTTTGGTATTTTGACTATAACTTGAGTTTTAGACATTAAAATGAGGTGATTCAAGATGCGTTGTGAGAGTTAGGCTTCTATAGTCCAAAATGGGATGAATTGGACTTCTTTTGAAATTCTTTCGAATTTTCACTAAAGCACCACTAATCTTCAAATAAACTTCTTAAGTGCAAAACAGTTATTTGGAAATTAGGAATAATACAAAGACACTAAGAAATAATGGTAGCACAACGGATTAGATCACTGAAGTGAAGCAGTAAATAAATAGACATCTAGAAATGTTCAAGCAGCCTAGTGATCAAAGTTAGACATCTGGTCTATCATAGGACTTATGCGAATTTTGTTTCAGATTGAATTAGATGACTATTCTAGATGGAACAGAATTAAGAATATATTGCAAGTGAGCTAAATTAATTTGAACTTTAAGTGAATCACTTTATGTCATTAGAATTGACAAAAGTAGATTTCATTAATCAAGTTCGTTTTCAACAGATATAAGATTAGATCAAGCAGCAAAGGTAATTAGAAGGCATAAACATAAAGAAAAAGTAGATGAGTAAGAGAATAGAGAAGAGAAAAATAACACAATGATTTATATTGGTTTGGCCCTCTTGCTTAAATCTAGTCCTCAAAGAAACCACTTTGAGATTTTCTCTCCACGAAGCAAATATGTTAGCGGGCCAGAGTTAAGCCTTTATAGTAGCTCCTAATCCCCTAGAAAACTGCCTAAGAAAGTTATCCCCACCTTTTCGGCCACAAGCTCTAAGGTGCTTGCAACTTCTCACTAGCTCATAAGGTGCTAAGTGAAACATTTACAAGAAAACACAAAAATAAAGTTTTAGATGACTCACTTATAAATTCCTATATATAATAGAATTCTACCCAAGATAAATTTTCTTTGAAAATCAAGAAATCAAAAATTGATAAAACGTTTAAAGCTCAGCGGATGAAGGTTTTGAAGATTAAAAGATTTTGCACTTAAGCTCTTTCAAAAATGCCCAACTTCATTAAGTTTTCTAATGAACCAAAGTGCTCCTTTTATAGCCAAATTTTGATCTAGCTGTTGGAGGGAAATTTTATGGAGGAATTAATTTGATTTTCAAATATTTCAACTAGTTGTCATCATATCTCAACCTTAGACAATAGTTATTTTGGGTTCAGCTCTTTGTCAGCTTTTTGTTTGTCTGTTTTCTAAGTCAACTAGACATTCTGCAAGTTTATTAAATGAGTCAAACACCTTGTCTGTTTGGACCACTTTCTTATCAAAAGTAGGAAAACGACATCTCACCTACCACTTCTCTTTTTATCCCTACCACTTCATCAAGTTGCCTTTCTTTCAATATCAATAGTCCTCTTTTCATGAGCAGTAGAGGCTCCCCGTAGCGATTTGGTTGTTTGAACTAAGACTAATAAGTCTTTCCACATTCCCATATGCATATTGTTAGACAGCCTCAGTGCTTTAGCCACAGATTTCTTGAACTCAGTAAACTCATTTAGTATCTTCTTCTCATACTTTTCAACCCGTCTTCCATCTTCTTCAGAAGCTGGTAGATGTCTGAGTTCTGATCTATCTGCACATTAACCTCTACGGGTTTTAGCTCACTAATCTTGGCTAGGAGTTCAGTTTGCATCTTTTGGATTTTCTCAGTTAGAGAACCTTGCTCAGCTACTTCTTCTTTTTCAAGAGAGGAGTTCTTAGTACTACTGTAGTAGTTAGTAGTCTTTTTCTTTTCTCTTCTAATCCTCTTCAATTTAGATATCCTCATTTGATTATCTTCATCTAATTTTGCAAAGAATTCATCATTCAGATCAAAGTCAGCTTCCTCTTTCTTTTCTTCTTCTTCTTGCTCTTCTTGTGATTTCTTTTTCTCTTCTGATTCTTTAAGTGCCAAATGGAGATTATTTTGAAAAAAATCATAACCAAATAGTAATCCTCTTATTTTTGTTTTTCCTTTTATTAAAAAAAGGGTGGTGTGGACCCTCAATTTTGCACCCCCTAAGATGCTGCCGTAGCTTGACACCTGCTAAATTTCGTGCGCTACGCAGAGTCGGCACGGCGGTCCCGCTAGCCGGTTAGGGGGCAGCGCCCCCTCGAAAAAATGGATTTTCATGCATAATATTATAAGGAGATTGATAATTTTTCGACCCCGATCAGACTTTCTGTACTAGACAGCACCTTTCCAAAAATGACCCAATTTTCCTCTAAACTAACTGTCAAAATGTCCGATAATTAATTTCGGATCCAACGCCACTGACCAATAATTTTTCAGACTTCAGAATACCTCAGAAACTGACCCAGAACCTTAAAAAATTGACCCAAAAAACTTCAAAAATCGAACCGGAGCCCGAGGCGCACGCGGACATCCACGTGTCATCCACGCGGATCCTCCACGTGTCTGCGCGGCTCCGCGTAGAGGAACGCAGCGTCCACGAGTCATCCACGCGGTGTCCGTGTGGAAGCCACGCGGCGCCGCGCAGAGACCTGCGGACGCCACAGGTACCCTCTGTGGCTCCGCCACTGACGCGCGTCAGTGGCAGATGTGTCAGTACGGGTTGACCGTACTGACACGTCCGCACAGACCGCCTGGGATCCGCCAGCGCGTCTGGCAGATCCGCCAGACGCTCCGAAGGACGCCGCAGTCTGACCGTGCGGATCCACAGGAGTCACACGCGTGTCTGCATCCCTTTTTTGCGGTTCCGTCCCTTTTTGTGCAATTCCAAGATTGCCCCTACCTTTTTCTGTTTTTTAGACCTTTTTTGGTCTTTTTTCACCCCTCATTTTCCCTATAAATATCCCACTTTATTTCACTTCAACCTATACCTCAAGCTTTTATTAATTTTTCCAATTGCTTTCTCTCTCTCTCTAATTATTTTTTATTCTCTCTCTAATTAATTAGTTAGTTAATTTGAAAATTAATTTTAATTAACTAATTAATCTTTTTTTTTTAAATTCTCATCCACTCTCAATTAATTAATTAATTAAAAATTAATTTTAATTAATTAATTAATCATCTTTTTTTTAAAATTAAATTTGCACTCAAGCGGTTAATTAATCTTTTTAATTAATCATTTTAATTAATTAAAGTTTGAGTAATCAAATCTCTTTTTTTCAAAATCATCTCATTTTTTGAAACGAAACTCTGCTATGGTAAAATCACTCACCCTCCACCAACCAAAAAGAAGGTATAATCTCTTACTCTCAATCAAACCTCAAATCAAACCAAACCAATCAATTCTGACCCATTTTTAAACCCCCTTCCACCTCATAGTGGAACGAACTACGCGGATTTTGATCCCTATTCAATGGGGTACGTAGGCAAGTTTGGAATCTAAATCCAAGTTTCAAATCCAAATCCCAACCAATCTCCTCCCCCATTCATTTCCATGTAAATTGTAATTAATTTAGTTAATCATTTTTGGAGTAAATGAGCGATTTTGTGATTTTCCTAATACCCATAAGGGTTAGAGGAAATACTCTCATTTACTTGTGGATGTTTAAATACTCGCTCTTTAAATACTTGCTCTTTATTTTTCCATATGTCTCATAATTATGCCATGTTCATACTTTATGAATTGTCATCAATATCCGTCATCCATGAAATCATTTTTCAAAAATTCAAATCAAATTTAAATGCTAAATCGAGATTATTCAAAACCAAAAATCTAATCCCCGAGTCCAAACTTAGTTCGAAAATTAGTGATTTTATCCTTGAGTAAATTAATCAAAAGATTAATAAATTGGAGTCAAATTGAGTTTTTCCTTAATTTTTCCATTTAAAAAAAATTAGGGTGGCGACTCCCGAATCCTTTTCAAAAATCAAAAATCAATTTTCTGAGGCGATAGCCGCTTCCAATTGTGAGCACCGAAACTCGTTCCTCAACCTCCCTTAAAAATCGCTCATGCGCCTTTCCTTAAGGCATTTCTCCAAGTGAGGGGAGGGGCGTTCAAGCGAGGCCTCACAAAAGGTGAATATTGGGAGTGAAATTTTGATTTTGCAAGTTTTGTATCCTGGGTAGCATTGTAGGTGCAGTCGGCTCTTTGCTAGACTACAGTTGAACTGTAAAGTTAGTTGGGTTCTACAGATTTTCGGTAACTTTAGGCCTACCCATGCCCTAGGACCATCCATCCCAAAAGTGGGATGTGACAACAATACTGCGAGTCTTTGTATCATCATAACTATTAGAGATCTAATGGGTGGGACGAACCACAACCTCAAAAGTCTCCGTAACAGTAGCATCAATAGAGTACCTTATGGGCTGGATAACACCATCGTCCCCATGCTCCAATATCAATGTAACAGAAAGGACAGCTAGCACGACCTTAACATCATCGCATGCCTGCGAAGATACATCTTACTTAGTATATAAACCCAGTCAGTCGAGTCACTTGTGCATATGGTCTAATGAATCTTTTCTCGTATTAGTTAGGCATTTTGTCAATACATAGGTAAAGGTAATTATTGGTTTGATAAGATTTTCATTCCAATATAAGGTTAGCCCAAATGGCCTCGTCAATTACAAATACATTGGCTTCGATTCGAGTGGCCTTATCAACAACAAAATATTGGTTTCTGGCCCAAGTGGCCTTATTACATCAATAATCATAATAGATTACAAAGAAATTACAATAATGAGTTACCCACTAATTGTGATGGTAATATGGTTACGATAAACCTGAGCTCACAAATATGTGTTTCTGTCAGATTGTTTATATGAATTCTTTAATGCTTACTGCCTTTGACATCTATGAAAATCTCTTATTCTTACTGTATTGAATCCCTATAGTTCATTTGATATTATTTTCTCTTTGGCATATTGATTATTGTTCGCTCTAAATTATAATTTTCATATAACTATTGATCCTTCATGAAACCTATATCCAGTATGCATTTCTATAATTTTATCGAGTTAACGGCTCATCATATCGTTTGTAGATTTCAGGTTTAACTTAGAAGTTTTCAGGTGTGATCTTGGAAAAGTTAGAAGTGAAGGTTATAACTCTTCGCTTATCCTTAATAAAGAGACTCTAGCTATTTAAGATGAGAAAGGTAACCGAGTTAGAGTTAGAAAGAATTGAGAATATAAGTCTTAAGTGTTCATTGTAATAGCTCTAAAAGTCATAGATGATGTTGTTCCATCTTAGAAAGCTCCGTATATTGTAAAGGAATTTATGTAATGAAGCGATTTAAATAAATAAAACGAAGGGATTTGAGTTTCTTAAGTTCATACTGTTTATTAAATTTTATACGATTATAAGTTGGCCCACATATGTCTTCACCTGGTCGAATATGGTGTATACTTACCCTTGCCCTAGGACTGTCGCATCTCGGCAAAGTGAATAAGATGCAATTAAGTATGTTTGCGAGGACAAAAAGGCAGCTCGAAGTTAGGGGTGTAAATGAGATGAGCCATTTGCGAACGGCTCGGTGTTCGGCTCGATAAAAGCTCGTTCGCTTTCGGTTCATTTTATAAACAAGTCAAGTTTGGGCGTTACTTTAAGACTTGATGAATAAATGAACCGAGCTTGAGCAAAGTTAAACTCGGCTCGATTAAATTCGTGAACAACTCAATTATAAGCTCATGAACAGGTTTGCAAACAATTCGATTAATAGGCTTGTGAACAACTTGATTATTATTATTATTATTATTATTATTATTATTATTATTATTATTATTATTAACTTAATAATTTTAACACTCCAAAAAATATATTTTGATAATCCTATAAATTTTTTGGTAATTCAATTTGACTAAAATATATGTACTCCTGATTAACATAATATAATATTTTCTTATTATATAATCTAATATCTAATTTTTAAAAATATCTTTTTTATTAATTTATATTTTTGTAATACATGTAATGCTCAATTTTATTATTAGATTTTTTTTTTCCTAATAATTGGATTTTTTGCTTTTATATTAGTTTTAAGTATTTTTGTTATAGTTATTTTATTAAAAATAAATATATAGGAAGTTGAGTATTTCGATAAGTTATAAACGAGTTTCAAAACGAGTCGAGTTCGACTTTAACTCAATTATAATTTATTAACAAGTTGAGCTCGAGATAATTTATTAATGAGCCGAGCTTGAGCTTAAACAAGCCGAGTTTGAACATAATTTTCAAGCTCGAGCTCGAAAAACAAATATCTAGCCGAGTCTGAACAAGTTAAAGTTCGACTCGATTACAGCCCTACTCGAAATGGAGCAAGGATGAATAAGAAATGATGATCGAGGGCGGAGCGTGACAAACTTGATGGCTGATGCACTAGAGCGCCTCTCATATTCTTATGCTAGTCCTTATGTTTTTGAGGAGCCTCCAAACCTTGTTCAGGAGCTTCTCAACTCTGATGGGTAAATGATACAAAAAATCACTAAATTTTTGTGTATTTTTTTATGTGGTCACTAAAAAAATTTTCTTGCTGGCGAATACCTAAATTTTTATTATTTTTTTTTCAATCAGAGGTTACTAGTCAAATTCATGTCAAAATTCCACAGAAGTACTGACGTGGCATGACACGTCAACTCAGCCATCTGATTCAGTACGCCATTTCGGATTCACATCAAAATATTCTTTAATTCTTTTAAGGGAAAATATTTTTCTAATTTAAACTTTATTTAATTTTCATAAACTCAAACAATAAATTTTTCTTAAAAATCAATCTATGAATCTAAAACCATTGGTTACTTTTTTTTATTCAAAAAATTCTTTTAATTGATATTCGTCTATAAAAAAAAAAAAAAATTAGTGATCTTTTCCTCAAAAAGAAAAAAAAATCAAACACTTGAATTGTGCGATAGGAGACTCAACACCGGACGTTCAGTTCTCAACGCCAATCCAAACACCCACGAAGTTTGAAAGGAACATATCACGTGCCACTGTACCTAAAGGAAAAAGACTTTACATCAGATACATGGGCATACATCGAAAAAGACTTTACATTTGTTTCAGTTTGTTCTTAAAAAATAATATAAAAAAAATCCTGACCTCGTATTAGTACTGGGCATGAATATTAAAAATTCTAAATTGAATCGAATAATTGAACCGAAAGTATTCAGAACTAAACCGAACCGTTGACTTTTTGACTTTTCTCGAACCGAACTGGACCGAGTAAAATATTTTTGTACGGTTCTGAATATTAAAATATATCTGGATCGAGAACCGGACCGAATTGAACCAAACTGTACCGAATTGAATTGGACCGAAATAACTGAAATTTTTTAGTTTTTTATTTATAATATAGTAGTAGTAATTGAACAATGTATGGATAACACAAAAATTATAAAATTATACATGACATTATACTAATTATTAAATTATATTAAGATTATATAAAAAAAATTTAGATGAATTATAAATCTATAATTATAAATGTATATATCTCAATTCAATTTAATAAAACTATTGATATTTATATAATTTACTTAAATATTAGTTTCATTAAATTTGTATTAATGAAAAATTAGTAATATAATATAGATTAAGTTTTAATAATACTAAGATATAACCATATATTACAATTAAATATTTTAAATTCGCTACATATATGTTTTAGAAAAAAAAAATTAATATATGTTTTAATTAATTAATGAGTAATAATAAGAAAGTATAATGTATTAATATGTAAGTTTAGTAATATTGTCATTTTAATTGTAATTATATTTATTTGATACTAATAAAGTTTTAAATTAAAATTTTGTTAGTATCTAATACTGTAATTTTTAAAAATATTCTTTTATTAATTAACATTTATGGAATACATTATCAATAAAAAATTATTTGTAATAAGCTAATAGTTTGTATAAAAAGTTAGAAAGTTGTTATAACTTATAAGAAATTATTTATTAGCTTTAAGTAGTATGTAAGTTAAGATTAAAAATATTTGAATTAAGTAAAATATTAATATAATTATATTTATATATTTTTACAGTAATTATATTTTTCTAGTTTAAAATCATTGATAAATTATGGGTTTTGATTATTTTTGTTGATATAAATTATCAAATTGCATATTTTTGTTTTTTTTTTTTCTTTAAGATATCCAAATATCCGTATTTGTATTGGATTGGATTCGATCGGAACTGAAATATCCGATTCCTGAATTGTATTGTTCCGAAATTTTCGGAACAATACAATACGGAGATTTTTTATTTTGGTTCTGGTTCTGGATCTCCACAAATTAAAATCCCTAAAATTCAATCCAATCTCAAAAATTTTCAAATTTCCGAATTGAACTGAACCGTGCTCAGCCGTATTTCACATTGCGTCATAGAATGTTGTATGTTTTTTCATAAAAGGAAAGCTCACGGCAAAATTACTAATTAGTCCATAATTGATTTCTCCTTCCTAAAAAATGAATTAATATTTTTTTATATTTATTTCTGTAAATAAAATAATCATTTTATTTAAAATAATTAAAATTTTTCTTTAAATGAATGTAAAAATATCAAAATATCATTGTATATATTATGTGGTTATAAAATTTCTCTTTTTTTTTTATTTCTTTCTTTTTGAATAAAAATTTAAATGAAATATTAATTTTTAAAACTTTTCCATCTAATTTTTTATAAAAAAAATAAAATTATACTATATATTTTAAGTAATGAAAATATATTTTCATTATAAATAACAAAAAAATTCTACACTATATATATATATAACCATTCATTTTAATTATTTTAAAATATATATATAATTTTTTTAATTAAAACATAATTTTTTATATTATAAGAATATGAAAAATATTTTTTAAAATTTTTAGAAGAAAAATTAAATTCCATTTAACTACAAATTAAAAAAATATATATCTTAATTAGTTGTGTCACAAAATTAATTTTGGATCTAATTAGACAAATTTATAAAAAAAATACTAATCAATTTGAATTTTATTTTTCTTATAATCATGAGTATTTTAGTACATTTACTATTAAATCTTCCATTTGACTACTAAAAATTATTTTGACTAACAATAAAATACTATATTTTAATGAAAATAAATGTGAGATATTATTTAATTTATTTTTCAAAAAAGACAAACTTATTAATTAGTTTAAAAGTGAGAAACTAAATAATAATTTGCTCAAAAACTTATTAACAATCCGTTGCGGGCTCATGCTCGATACAAGTTTTAATTTTTTTTTTTTTTAATTTGTGTTTTATTAAAATATTTTAATATATATAAACTATTATTTATTATTAAACTTAAATATTAATATAAAGAAAATATATATCAAGTTTATTATGAGTTAGTAGAAAAATAATTAAAAAAGATTATATACATTGATTTATATAAATTTTTAATTGAAATATACAAAAATATAATAATGTGAAAAGAAATAATGAAATTGTTTCATGTAAATTTAATTTTTGAGTTAATTATTTAATATGTAACGAAACATTTTTTAAATAACTTTTCAACTCAACTTTTATTATATATATATATATATATATATATATATATATATATATATATATATATATATATATATATATATATATATATAAATTAAAAAAATAGAAAAGAAAAAAATCTAAAGTCCATGATGGTGTCAACAAAAACCCAGAATATATATACACACACATATTAATAAATAAAAATATCCTTACTGTTATGAAAATAAATAAAAGTAAAGTAACAAGCACACTAGAATGAAGAAAGAAAAGAACTTTTGTATTACTATTTCCTGGTGTCTATACCTATTATATGACTATCACTATTTATAGGGTAGAATTAACATAGATTACAATAT
>CATKHJ010071223.1:0-19155 GCA_949750685.1 Vernicia montana | reverse complement strand
TGAACTACTAATTATTATATATATACTATTTTATTTCTACTTTATTTTTACTTTATAATACATGAAAGTAGAACATAATTTATAAGTTAACTGATGAAAATGAAAGTAGGAGTCATAATAATGAAAAAAGTAATTTGTGTAAAATTTAATTGCAATGGCTAAAATTATGGTGTCTCCTTATTTGTCATTTTACCTTAATAAGTTATTTTCAGAAGCAATTTTACCAAACACAAACAAACAAACAAAGGCTCATTTTTCTTTTTCTCTGATAGGGTTTCTTTCTTAGCCCTCTCATTTGCTTACGCCGCTAAGCCTTTTTATGGGTATCACCTCCGGTGGCTTCAGTCACCGGAGGAGATACTCAATTTCCTTTTTCTTTTCCTTATTTTTTCTCATTTTTCTGTTTAATTAAACTATTCTCTTTTAGGTGTGATCTTAAATATAATTCCGTTTGTATTGGGCTGCTGGATTTTTGTGGCTGGTCTCCTGATGCCATCTTTCTCTCCGGCCTTGTCCGGCTCTACCACCAATCTAGCCCATCCAAGTTTATTACTCTTAGTTGCATGGCGGTGGGAGGGGAAAGAAGTAACTAGCAAAGGCCTTGGTATCCCTCTGGTTGATTTGGTGATTTTTGTGTGGTTAAAGTTGGAATCTAAAGCCCCTGGCAAGGGACTGCCTCTTTTATGGCCATGGCCATTGAGAAGGAAAGAGTCAGAGCTTTGTCATGGATCCACTGTCTTATTCCTTTTTTGGCAGTGGAGAGCAAGTTTTAAGGCTCATAAGTACATATCTTTTGGGTTTGGTTCAGCCATAGCTCCCTGGTTTGTGGTGCCTTTCCAGCCGATTCCCAGTTCTCACATGGCGGTGGTGTTGATGTCGGTGGAGGGTTCTGGTAGGGCAGAGGAAGGTGAGGGTTGGCTATGTAATTTTACATATGTTTCAGGCCTTAGGGCCTTGTCTGTTAAGAGCTTCAAGCCCAAGTTTAAAAACCCCTTAGTGGGCTATGTGTTATTGGACTTTAGGTCCATTTCTGATGTAAATTGTTAGACTACTCCCTTGAGCATATTGAATCTGTGTACTAATTTGAGCTTATTGCTCTATTAATGCTAGTTATTTTCTTTTTCGAGCAAAAAAAAAAAAACTGCTTATAAGTTTAAAAGTAGTTCTCATAAAAGTAGTTTTTAGATTGTATTTACCAAACAGTTAACTGCTTTTAGAAGTAGCAATTTTTGAAATATAAATTTTGCTCATATGAAAAGCTATTTTCATAAGCCGTGCTAAACTCAGCTTAAGAAATTCAAGATTTAGGCTGACGAGTAGGGCTGCAAATGAGCCAAGCCGTTTGCGATCGGCTCGATAAAAGCTCGTTCGCGTTCGGCTCGATAAAAGCTCGTTCGCATTCGGCTTTATTTTATAAATGAGCCAAGTTTGAGCCTTACTTTAAGGCTTGATTAATAAACGAGCTGAGCTTAAGCAAAGTAAAACTCGGCTCGATTAGGCTTGTGAATAGCTCGATAATAAGCTCGTGAACAATTTGATTATTATTATTATTAATTTAATAATTTTGACAGTCCAAAAAATATATTTTAATACTCTTATAAAATTTTTGGTAATTCAATTTGACTAAAATATATATATTCCTGATTAACATAATCTAATTTTTCCTTATTATGTAATCTAATATTCTAATTTTTAAAAATATCTTTTTTATTAATTACTCCCTCTATTCCTTTTTATATGACGTTTTTTGAAAGAATTTTTTTTTTCAAAATATTTGTCACTTTAAGAAACCAATAAGATTTTAATTTATTTTTTTCAATTATATCATTATTATCTATTGTATAATTAATACACATATTATCCATTACTCTATAATCAATAAGGGTAATTTAGTCATCTTATTTTTGGAACTTAACGTAATTAATTATTTCTTAATCTTTGTGAAACAATAAAAAAGACACACAAAAAGGAATGGAGTGAGTAATATTTTTATAGTACATGTAATGCTCAATTTTATTATTGGATTTTTTTTTTCACTAATTGAATGCTTTTGCTTTTAAGTTAGTTTTAAGTATTTTTGTTATAATTATTTTATTAGAAATAAATATTTAGAATGTTAAATATTTGATAAATTATAAACGAATCGAACTCGAGTTTAGTTGAATTATAATTTATTAACGAACTGAGCTCGAATCAAACTCGAACTCGATTCGAGTTTAAATGAGTCAAACTTGAACATGATTTCAAACTCGATCCAAAGCTCAATTCAAAACTCGAGTTCGAAAAAAAAAATATTGAGCCGAGTTTGAACATGCTAAAGTTCGGCTCGGCTCGGCTCGGCTCGGCTCGATTGCGAGGAAGCTGAATATGTCATATAATGGAATCTTTATCTAAGGATATAAATGGCAAAATTGTAATAAGAAGGAAAGTTAAGTCTTGTAATATTGTGTGTTATTCTAAAATCTCATTTTTACCCTTTAGTTTAAAAAATCACAATGAGAAGTCTTTTTGGTATTTGATTTAAGGACACATTTTGAACATTGGGTGTCACCATTGATGTTCTTCATATAGAGTATGGATAAAATTAGATATTTTCATTTTTTAAACCATATAAAGTCTAATTCTCGACATAAATGAGTCAATTTTCTTTGACTACCTTATGGAATAAAAATAGAATAGTCAAAGAAAGATTAAAACCAAAGATGAAAAAAAAGAAAACAAGCAACCCAAATTCTGAATATGTGTTTGAAACATAACTTAATTGCTGCTCTATGTACATACTTAGTCATGTTCTTTATATAAAAATGCATTCTTGGCATCTAATTGCATAAATTCTAGTTGATGAGGACCAAAAATGACCTCTAATAGGCAAAGGACACACGTCCATAGAGGTCTCTACCCTTCCCTATAAAAGGTAAGAGAAAGGTAAAGGGAAAGGTTTCTAACTCATTACTCTCTCTCTCCTCTCCATGTTCCCTCACTGACTTGGGCATCGAAAGCTCCCCTGGGATCCATTGATCCTCTTTTTCTCTGTTCACATGTCCTACCCCCTAGCCGAACCCTTCATCAACAGTACCGAGTAATTTATGACTCATCAAATGGTGCCGTCTGTAGGGACCGACACAAAAAAAAATATCGTTCTTAGCTCTATATTTCTGCCGAAAATTATTATTTCCAGTCACCAATATATTTTTCATCACAAATCTGAGAAATATGAGTCTCCATCATCACCAAAAACAACCAAAAAATCATCTGATCAACAAAAAAAAAAAAAAAAAAAAAGGAAATGGAAAGAAGCAGATCAGGCGAAAGAGAGACAGGAGAGAGAAAAAGTGGCTGCCTTCTCGATCTGCACATTTTCGGCAAGAGATGGCCGACACTGCCCATTCCACCTTGAAGCCCAGCTGCTGGCGACTTCAGGAGAGGTGACAACGGTGCAAACCACCGACAGACTACGGTGAACTCTCAAGGTGAAGCACTGCCGGCACTGCCACATTCCGAGCTTCATTTCGGCCGATTCCTCCGCCAGATTTTGTCCATTTTGGTACCGTTGGACTCATTATCCAGAGAGCTTTCCATTGATACTAGATTCACCCCTAAAAGCTCATCGGAGAAGGAGATCAAAAAACCAACCACCGAAAGTTTCTAGGCCGATTCCGGCCAAATGGAGGAGATTCACAGGGAGTGGCCTACATTTCTGAAATCCTAACGCCGAGAAGAATCTTGTGATGTACTCCTTGCCTCCAAAATTTGCGCCAATGACGCGCCGGTCATCGAACTCCGGCGAGTAGGTCTCACGTGCCAGCGAAGCCCCGAAAAGGCAAAAATTTGCATTTTACGCATGGATCGCGGATTCGAAATCAGTTTATCGAAACTCCATCTCGAATTTGCATCAAGACACTGCAAATCAGTTGATCAGACTGCGAAAAAATAGCTTATTCAGCTTCACAGTGCATTTTATGGATCAAGAATTATTCCAATCTGTCTTTGAAGCTGCCAACAATATTACAGATAAGTTTTCAATATTTCTTATACTTTAAATTTAATTTTGCAGTATTATTTGTTGAAATAAAATGCAAATAAATAAATAATGAAAGTTCTCGAAAAATAAGGCAGAATAACCTAATGAAACTAGTCTTGGAGACAGTAAGACTAGGCACAAAAAATCTATTGAGACTAACTTGAAAGACCGACGAGACCCTCTACAAGAGAGGGAAAATGCCAAACTGAGTCCAGGCAAAAGTCCAATAGGAAAAGACCTAGCAAGCTCGGGCGAAAGTCCAAAAGGAGTCAAAGGCCTAGTTCGGCTAGGCAAAAACCCTAGATCAGCGAGACATCATAGACTTATACGCGAGGCATATTTCATTAAAGATCTCTAAGCGAGGCACATTATTATTATTGTATAAATTTTGTATGTGAAACAGGATTTCTTAAGCCCAGAGGCAAAGCTTAAAGGCAAACGCCAAAGATGAAGCCGAAGAGAGAAGCTTAAAGGCTAAGGCCAGAGATGAAGCCGAAGGCCAGAGGTGAAGCCAAAGGGAAAAGCAGAAGGCCAGAGGTGAAGCCGAAGGGCGAAGGACAAAGAACGAAGCCCAGAGGCGAAGACCATGGATGAAGGTCCAAGGGTGAAGGCAAATTGCCTAATCAGTCCAAGCAATCTCTGAGGCCGATCACGTCATTCCAGATATGTTTATAATATTTCTTGCACTTTAAATTTAATTTCACAATATTATTTGCTTGAGCATAATGCGAATATATTAATATTTTGGCATGAATAAATTATCTGCTATGATCATGCAGCATAAAGTGCTATGCCATAGTTGAGAATGACATGCATGCTTAATTGTGCATCCAAATGCCATTTTACATGCAATTTATTGCTTAAAAATCAAGATTTACATTAAAAGCATATTAATCTCCTAAAATAGATTCTAAGTGAATCTATTATTTTTTGTGGGGGAGTAGGAATCCCTCAAAGTGCACAAAATCATTTTTATGTGCAAATCACTGTGCATGATTAAAATATAATTCATTACTTAAATGAATTAATTTCAGCTCACAGCATGCTTTATTTGCAAAAAATGTTACTAAACTACTCTTTATTGAGTAGAAAATAATTAAAGTCTACTTAGACTTTACATGAATTCATAGTACACACATGAATATTTTTATGAAAATATTGCCATATAGTCATAATAAGCATATTGCATGAATTTGTGATTCATAAATCACACATATTATATTTTATTTGCAAATATGCTTGTATAATCCCTGTTTGTGACAGGAAAGATTACAGAATTTGTCATCCGACACAAATAACAGTGTTCGACTTGGCAAAAAAGCATCGAGCATAGCAATGCCCAACTCAGCAAAAAATATCAAATTATTCAAACTAGTTTATGAGCTGTGTACAACAAAGAAGCCATTGGGATAAGCTCAAAAGAGGAAAGTAGAGGCAACAAGCCAATTGCGATAAGTACTCCAGGATAAATCCCAACAGGCAAAGCTCTCCACAATAGAGAAGAAAAGTCCTGGTAAATCCAAGCGAAAGCCCTAGTAAATCTAGGCAAAAGCCCTAATAAATCCAGGCGAAAGTCCTGATAAATCTAGGGGAAAGTTCTAGTAAATCTAGGCAAAAGCCTTGGTAAATCCAGGCGAAAGTCCTAGTAAATCTAGGCAAAAGCCCTGGTAAATCCAGGCGAAAGTCCTAGTAAATCCAGGCAAAAGTCCTAGTAAATCTAGGCAAAAGTCCTAGTAAATCTAGGCGAAAGTCATGGTAAATCCAAGCGAAAGTCCTAGTAAATTTAAGCAAAAGCCTTGATAAATCCAAGCGAAAAAACCTAGTGAACTTTAGGCAAGAGATCAAGTTTAGATACAAAGCAATAAAAGAAGAAAACAAAGAGTTAAAGAGACTCATACTTTGTCAAAGAAGCTACAAAGGGAAAAGTTCCCTCTTTATGGGGGGGGGGGGGGGGGAAGAGAAGTAACTCACAAAAGCAACTTTCACGCTCTCCACATAAGCTACGCAACTACAAAACAACTTGACAAAGAAATAAATAAAACGATGAAAAAGTACTCAAGAACTATACAAGGCATGCAAACAAACGAAGCTATCTGGAGACAAGTCATTTCATTTTAGAAAATAATATTGTAATTGTATAAAGTATGTAATCATTTGAATGTACTTGTAAACGAGAATCCTATATTTTATAAAGGATTATAAAGAGAAAAAGAAAAAAGAAAAAAGAAAAAGTATTATTTAAAGACCTCCAAGTGAGGCAAATTATAAAATGACTTCGATGGACGAGGCAATTATTATTATATATAAGTCCTCTTCTAGTGAGGCACATTACACAAAGATCTTGTCAAGGTAAGGCACCAAAGACCTAGCAAACGTTAGACAATATTATTTTTATTATTTAAGTCCTCATTTGGCGATTCATACTACACGAAGGCCTCCAAGTAAGGTAGATTATTTAAGTTCTCATTTGGCGAGGCATATTACACGAAGGCCTCCAAGTGAGGTAGATTATCTAAGTCCTCCATCAATGTGGTCGATTTTCTTGAAGTCCTCTATTGATGAGACTGGATTTCTTTAAAGTCATCGAAAGACGAGGCAGATAAGTCCTCGGAAGATGAGGCAGATTATCTAAAGTCCTCGAGAAGTCGAGGCAAATTATTATATAAGTCCTCATCTGGCGAGTTAGATATATGAAGACCTCCCGATGAGGTGGATTTCTAAAGCCCTCGAGAAGTCGAGGCAAATATATTAAGTCCTCCTGACAAGTCGGATCTCTCAGTCCTCGATAGTTAAGGCAAATTATTATATAAGTCCTCGAGAAATTGAGGTAAATTATTATTAATGTCCTCCATCAATGAGGCAGGTTTTCTTGAAATCCTCTATTAATGAGGCTGGACTTCTAAAGTCCTTGAGAAGTCGAGGCAGATATATTAAGTCATCCTAATGAGTTAGACTAATCAGTCCTCAAAAGTCGAGGCAAATTATTATATAACTTCTCATCTGGCGAGACAGATATATGAAGACCTCCCGGTGAGGTGGATTTCTATAAGTCCTCGAGAAGTCGAGGCAAATTATTATATAAGTCCTCATCTGGCGAGGCAGATATATGAAGACCTCCCAATAAGGTGGATTTCTAAAGTGTTCGAGAAGTCGAGGCAAATATATTAAGTCCTCCTGGCGAGTCGGATCTCTTAGTCCTCTACAGTTGAGGCAAATTATTATATAAGTCCTGAGAAATCGAGGCAAATTATTATTAAAGTCCTCCATCAATGAGGCAGGTCCTCAATTGAAGTCCTCTATTGATGAGGCTGGACTTCTAAAGTCCTCGAGAAGTCGAGGCATATATATTAAGTCCTCCTGACGAGTCGGACTAATTAGTTCTCGGAAGTTGAGGCAAATTATTATATAACTTCTTATCTGGCAAGGCAGATATATGAAGACCTCTCGGTGAGGTGGATTTCTATAAATCCTCGAGAAGTCGAGGTAAATTATTATATAAGTCCTCATCTAGCGAGGTAGATACATGAAGACCTCCCGATGAGGTGGATTTCTAAAGTCCTCGAGAAGTCGAGACAAATATATTAAGTCCTCCTTGAGTGTCGGATCTTTTAGTCCTCGACAGTGGAGGCAGATTATTATATAAGTCCTCTAGAAATTGAGGCAAATTATTATTAAAGTCCTCCATCAATGAGGTAGGTCCTCGATTGAAGTCCTCTATTGATGAGGCTGGACTTCTAAAGTCCTCGAGAAGTCGAGGCAAATATATTAAGTCCTCATGACGAGTCGGACTAATCAGTCCTCGGAAGTTGAGGCAAATTATTATATAACTTCTTATCTGGCGAGGCAGATATATGAAGACCTCTCGGTGAGGTGGATTTCTATAAATCCTTGAGAAATCGAGGCAAATTATTATATAAGTACTCATCTGGCGAGGCAGATACATGAAGACCTCCAGATGAGGTGGATTTCTAAAGTCCTCGAGAAGTCAAGGCAAATATATTAAGTCCTCCTTGTGAGTCGAATCTTTTAGTCCTCGACAGTTGAGGCAGATTATTATACAAGTCCTCGAGAAATTGAGGAAAATTATTATTAAAGTCCTCCATCAATGAGGCAAGTCCTCGATTGAAGTCCTCTGTTGATGAGGTTGGACTTCTAAAGTCCTCGAGAAGTCGAGGCAGATATATTAAGTCCTCCTAACGAGTCCAACTAATCAGTCCTCGAAAGTCAAGGCAAATTATTATATAACTTCTCATTTGGCAAGGCAGATATATGAAGACCTCCCAGTGAGGTGGATTTCTAAAGTCCTCGAGAAGTCGAGGCAGATCATTATATTAAGACCTCCTAACGAGTCGAACTAATCAGTCTTCGACAGTCAAGGCAGATCATTATATTAAGTCCTTATGGTGAGTTAGATTTCTTAGTTCTCGAGAGTCGAGGTAGATTATTATATAAGTCCTCGTTCGGCGAGGTAGATTATATGAAGACCTCTGAGGAGGTGGATTTCTAAAGTCCTCGATAAAGTCGAGGCAATTATTTGTCTAAAGTCCTCGATAAGTCAAGGCATATCATTATAAAAGTCCTCTATCAAGGAGGCAGGTTTTCTGTAAGTTCTCCTTGAGCGAGGCATGATTTCTCTAAGTCCTTAATCAGTGAGGCATATTATCTAAAGTCCTCCGTGAGTGAGGCATGGATTTCTAAGACCTTGAGAGACAAGGCAATTATCATTATTACATAAGTCCTTAATTGATGAGGCGAAGTAAAATTTTTAAATCCTCGGTTGACAAGGCAAATTATTTGAGCCCTGCATTGACAAGGTGAAGTGGATATCTAAAAGTCCTCGGAAGACAAGGCAAATTATTATAAAAGTCATTTATCAGTGAGGCAGGTTTTTTGTAAGTCCTCTATGAGTGAAGCTGGTTTTCTTTAAGTCCTCGGTCAGCGAGGCATATTATTCAGAGTCCTCGTTTGATGACACACATTATCTAAAGTCCTTTGTAAGCGAGGTAGGATTTCTCATATAAGTCCTCAAACAACGAGGCAGATTTCTTAAGTCCTTGATAGATGAGGCACATTATTATTATTAAAGTCTTCTAATGGGGGAGCATGATTCCTAGCTAACGAAGCACACTATTATTATATAAGACCTTCTAGTGAGGCAAATTATCATTATATAAGTCCTCCCCGAGCGAGCCAGGATTTCTCTAAGTCCTCATAAGTGAGGCAAGTTTTCTTGAAGACCTCTATCAGGTAGTGGGGGGCTTCGCCAAATTATTTAAGCTCAGTCAGCGAAGCTTATTAGGCAAGACCTCTGATGGCAAAGCCTATTAGACGAAGACCTCTGATGGAGAAGCCTATCAGGCAAAGACATCTGATAGCGAAGCTTCAAAGCCTTCAGCGAATCGAAGGTCCAAAGCTTTTGGCGAAGCGAAGGTCCAAAGCTTTCGGCAAAGCTCTAAAAGTCTTTGGAAGACGAACCAACTTATCTGAAGATCTTTGTCAGCAAGTTGATGAAGTAGTTTATCTGTAGCTACTCTTCAACGAAGCGAAGCTCTAAAGTCCTCGATCAATGAGGCATATGATACTATCCTTACTTGAGCCTTCAACTGACGAAGTATTTCATCCAAAGACCTCCCTTCTATTGACAAAGCAGTCTGTCCAGAGATCTCTTAGTTAGGCATGTTATCTATTAGGACCTTCCTCAAGAAGGCATATTATATGAAGAATGGAAGACTTGAAGACTTAAAGTTATATGGAATCTATAAGTCCACGTATCGTGGCATCAAAGACCTGAAAGCCATTGAAGACCATAAAACCACACTATGATGTGGCAATCATACAACTTGCATCTCTATTCAAGGCACCCAGCTGCCTTCAGATTGAGCTCTTCAGCTCGCATTATCATTTAGGCATCCAGCTGCTTTCAGACCAAGCTCCTCATCTCACATTATCATTCAGGCACCCAGTTGTCTTCAGACCGAGCTTCTTAGCTCGCATTATCTTTCAGGTATCCAGCTGCCTTTAAATTGAGCTCTTTAGCTAGCATTATCATTCAGGTACCCAGCTGCCTTCAGATCGAGCTCTTCAGCTTGCATTATCATTTAGGCACCCAGCTTCCTTCAGACCGATCTTCTCAACTCGCATTATTATTCAGGTACCCAGCTGCCTTTAAACCAAGCTTCTTAGATCACCTTGTCACTTAGGCACACAGTTGCCTCCAGATCGAGCTCTTCAGCTCGCCATCTCCATTCAAGCATCAGTTGCCATCATATCGAGCTCTTGCGCTTGCCCCCTCATTCAAGCATCTAGCAGCCTTCATGTCAAAGCTCACCAGATGCAGTCAAATTGGCAATTTCATCTACAACACAGATGAATCACAAGCAATGAGCTACTCCCTTAGCCTTCTCTTCGATGCGCTCGATCATACTAGGGAGTGGGGGGCTTCTGATGAGAACCAAAAATGACCTCCAATCAGTAAAGGACATGCGTCCATAGGGGTTCCTACCCTCCCCTATAAATGGTAAAAGAAAGTTAAAAAGAAAGGATTCTAACTCATTACTCTCTCTCTCTCCTCTCCATGTTCCTTCACTGACTTGGGCATCGGAGGCTCCCCCGGGGGTCAGCCCCTTGGAGCCATTGATCTTTTTTTTTTTTTTTTTTTTTTTTTCTGTTCATAGGTCCTACCCCCTAGCCGGGCTCTCCATCAACAGTACCGGGTGATTTATGGCTCATCACTAGTTATAGCAAGTTGCCAAGGGGATGACTAATCATACTGAAGTCATTTTAACAATTGGATTGAATGTTTCTTCATAATCTTCTCTATATTTTTATGAAAATCCACAAGCAACTAGCATTACTTTGCATCTATCTGCATTGCCATTTGCTTTCCTTTTTATCTTATACACCCATTTACATGTAATAGGTTGAACATCCTTCAGTTTAGGCACAAGAAACCAAGTTGTTAGCCTTAAAGATATATTGATTTGATTTTGATAATTGCTAAAACACATATGAAAATTAGATTGTTGTGTTGTGAGATTATTTAAGTTGTAGGTTATAAGAGACATACTTAGAAGACTTCAAGTAATGAATGTCAAGTGAAGAAATAAAGTCAGAAACTTGAAGATGTTATTTATGGAAGCATACTAAACTTCAATATATATATCATGTGAAGCCTCAATATTATAAGACTTGAAGACTCGAGAAGCTAAAAGTTATAAATCAATCCAAGCAAGTTTTTGAAAGAGTTTAAAAAATCTGAAAACATTCAAGATTGAAGAGTTGAAGTCTTCATCTTAAAATTTAAAGAGTAAAAGTATTTACTAAACTTGAGAAACCCTTTTTTTTGTCCAAGTACATCATTTCTATATATAGTCAAAATAATTTTCTAAAAGAAAATTAAATTTTCAAAAATCAAGTAAAATTAGATGACTTGACTGATACTGCTCATTTAATTTTCACAAATATGATGGCAGAACAATTTTGAAAACTTAATTTTTTAATTTTTCTTATATATTCTAGTATTTTTATTATTCAAAAATATTCATTTTTTTATCTAGAATACCGGTTAAAAATGTACTCAAATCTTTTTATTAATTTATGAAAAACAACCAATTGATTTTTGGGCTGAAAATATCTTATCTTCATAAAAAATTAAAAAATGTTGTAAATCGGCTTATTAGCACAGCGGATCAAAGACAATAAGAAAAGATATAAAGCAATAAAGTAAATAGAGAGAGAGAAAATATGTAGAGAGTAAAAGGGGTTCCAAACTCTTATTATTAGATTAACTATAGTTTCCCTTATATAGAGGAATAGTTAGGGTTTAGTGTATACAATATTACTGAAATAGTTTTATACTATAATATCTCTAAAATATATATTCAAGGATGTTTAAGTAATATTCACATATAATAATTTATCAATAACAAAAAATATATATATTGGTTTCTATTCTTTGATTTTCTGCATATTTTTCAAACGCCTAACTTTTTAAAATTAAGGAATGTATTTTTCTTGAAACGAATTAACAGATTATAATTGATTTATCTTCAAATTAATTCATTCTCTCCAACGGTAAACTTTGTTCAACTCTATATATCGAAGAAAGTTTGAATTTTTTCTATACCTTTGATAGTTTTTTCAAACCTTTGAGAGTTTCTTTATGTTACAACATTTTTGGAGAACGCCACAAAAGAATGGCGAAAAAGAATAAATAAAAAAATTATTATTTTTTTAATTTTTAAAAAGAAATAAAAATAAAGTCGTCACTAATAAATTTGTTTTAAAAAATTTGGTTGGAAAACCTTTGAAAAATATGGTATGTTAAACCAAATTTAAATTCGAGAATCAAAACATATATAGAGAAGATGTTAGGCACCCTATACATCAATTTTAAAAAATAAAAAAATTAACCTAAAATAAGTATTTTTTTTTTTTTAATCCCAATGGTGCATTGATTTCATCCTTCAATCTAACAAAAAAAAAAAAAAAAGCAATTTATAAATAAAAAATATCAATTTGAAACTAAAATTTTGTAATTTTAAAAGCATTTTTATTTATATAGATAAATAGTAATTTCTATCTAATTGAAGGAAATGGATATCCATGATTTAATTTTAATATTAAATATTTATTACACGAGTTCAAGTATAAATGAAAAAAAAAATAAAATTCAAATTGAATGCCAGCAAGGATGAAAATTACAAATAAAAAAAAATAATAAAAATAGAAAAAAAAATACAAATACAAATAAAAAAATTACATATTTGAGGGAAACCTAAAACTGGGGAAAGAAATTGTCTTCTTTACTTCATCCCTTTAATTTCTCCCATACACCAATAATAACATATATAAAATAAACCTGCAAGATTATATTATTTTGTATTTTTATTTAATATTTAAATTATAATAATGATTTATTTGAATTATCATAATTATTATATTTATATAATTAGGTGAAAAGACTAATAATATATTCTCCTTATTGTTTATGCAAATTATTGAATTTATTAATATGTGTTAATATTACTTAAAATGATATAATAAATCATATTTATTAGAATAATAATAATATTTTTTGCACATGATTATTAATAGAATTATATATTTGATATAATTTTAATATTAAATATTTATTATTATCTTTTTATTTTATTTTATATAAAATAAAATTCTCATATCACGTTGAATATTTTTTTAAACTATCACCATTATATGTTAAATTTTCTTTTGAATATTATAAAAATAAATAACCATATAAAATAATTTTTTTTTTCAAAATAGTAGTGTCATATTAAAAATATATATATAGTAAATTCTTAAAAAAATAAAACATATATATATATATATATATATATATATATATATATATGAGCTTTTATAGTTTCGCTTCTTTTCTCTAATTTCATATTGTTTTTATTTTTTAATTTACAAGTAATTTATTCTAAAAATAATATTTAAAGTATTTTACTTCATTTACTATTTCAACTAACTTATATTCAATTTTATTCGTTGTGACATAAATATATATAAATTAACACTATGTCAAACACAGATAACTAAACTAAGTTGATCGAAGTTGCATTAATCCAACTATTTAATTATTATATATTTCAACCAAATCATTAATTCTATTGATTAATTGGTTTTTACAAATTTAGTTCAGTTATTTTAATAATTCAAAATATCAAATTCAATTTGAATTTCACAATAAAATCTAAACATTACTAATTGTTTAGTAATTTTCATTTTCTACATGCATTTATTACTGTCATAGTCATCAAGAGCGCGCACACACATACATACATATATATTGTTATTATTATCTATTAAATTAATCACATAATATGTTAATTAAAAGTATTTAAAAATATGTATTTAACAAAAATATTTACATTTAATGAAATATAATGATATATTTTCTCCATATAAATAAAACTTAAAATCAAATAATTGGTTTCTATTTTGGAAACTAATCTTTGATGAAATATAAAGTGTGAAAATTAAAAAAAAAAATTAAACCTCTTTTGCAGGTAAGAAGGTTTTTCTTTTTATCAATGTTGTTAAAACCGAATCGGAAGTTGAATCGGTTTCTTTGTCGGTTTGCAGTTCGATCGGTCCGACCAGTTTGATTTAATTCCTGCCGTTTTCTCTTTTTTTTTTTAATTTTTTTTAAATTTTATTAAGTTTAAAACGGCGTCGTTTTGCAAATTTTGGTCCGACTGATTTTCTCGATTTTTTTCTGTTCGGACCGATTTTTTCCAGTTCAATGGTTTTTTTACCTTAAAAACCAAACTAGTGATCAATTCTCGATTTAACCGATTCAACCGGCCGGTCCGATCCGATTTTAACAATACTGCTTTTTTATTGCATTTAAATTTTGAATTTGATTATGATTTGTGAGGTAGATTATATTTGTTAATGGAAAAACTGAGGTCAAACAGTTTTTAAGCTTTATCACCTTAAATAAAATCTGATAATAAGTGCAATAATTATCTTTGGAGATAAATTCTTAGGGCCCGTTCAATATCGTTTTCTATTTTATGTTTTCTGTTTTTTAAAAACAAAAACAAGATTTTGAAAATAAGATTTTGTTATTTTTGATTTTCTGTTTTATGTTTTCAAAATGTTTCTGGATAAATATTAAAAAAATAATAATAATAATTTTTTTAAAAATGTTTTATAATACTTATTTTTTTGAAATTTGAAAAAAAAAAACAGAAAATAAAAAACTGCAGTGATATCAAACGCCCCCTTAACTAATGTTTTTAAAGTTCTTGTTAGAAAAACTGAATATAGCTTTAGTTTGATTTGGTTAATGTTTTCCCTTTTTATTTTTTTTCATGAGAATACTGTTTTTTTAGATGAATTTGTTCGATTTCAGATTAATGTCAGTTTTTCAAAAAAAAAAATTATCAACCGTAGTACTGTGGCAATGACAAAATTTATTTTCCATGCAAGATATGTAGGTTAATAAATTGAGGTTAAGTCTTATTTATACTGAATGCATACATCAATTCAATAAGATAAAAATATATAGAGCAAAAAAGAAAATCGATATCTTTTTACTAGGTAAAAAATAAACAAACGAGTCATATTGAGTAAAATATCTCATCACTCATTGGTTTAATATATGAGATAAACTTATGTACTTTGTGTAAATAAGAATTTTTCATAAATCGGAGAGGATTTTTCTATTTTTTTTAAAGGCCCTTATAAAATAATAATAACAAAAGAGAAAAAACAAAAGTTGTTTCAGAGGAATTTAAAGCCTCTATATTTTAATTTGCACAGTACAAAATCATCAACTTGTCTATAATCAAAAGGAAAAAAATAAATAAGAAAATGGTCAAGGAATGGAATATCCTATCCTATTCTATTTTTTAACTCAAAATTAGATTAAAAAAAGAAAAAGAAAAAAGTATTGTGGTTACTGTTGATTTATGTTGTTTATAAGCATAATATTCCTCTAACAGCAAGAAAAGAACAAATTTTTGATTGGCCAACATATGAATCTTACAACAACTATATGTGCCTTTGCCTTCCTTCACATGTAAATAATGCCAAACTTCCACAACATGGCCTTGATAAAGGCAAATATAAAGATGGCCAAATGACAAAAAAAGAAAAAAATTACAATTATATTTTAAAATAAATTATATTACTTCAATTTTAAAAATTAATTATTTACAAATGTAATTATTTGATTAAAATTGAAATGAAAAGATACCCCCTCTCTCTCTATATATATATATATAATTACTTTTTGAAATTAGAATAGAATAGTATATTTTGAGAATTTTGGGTATAATTGTAATTTTAAAAAAAAAAAATTAGAGTTGTTTTTAGTGATTAGGCATGTAAAGATTTTTTTTTTAAAAAAAAAAAAAGTCTTGATGACAATAAATAAATAAAAATTTTGGTGTTTTTGTAATTCAAGTATATAATTACTTTAAAATTTTTTAAGTTAAATTATCAAAATCTCAAATTAACAATTGATAACTTAATGGCAAAACATTAAGTGCTTGTTTGATTTAGCATTATTAGAAACCAGCGGTCAGCATTTAAATATTCAACTACTAACATTAGGCCTTTGGTAAAGTGAAATGAAAAGTTTTTTTTGAAAGGAAATCACATCATTATTTTAAGAATCAAAAGCATCAGCATGGAGCACTTCTATAATAAACCCAGGTGGAGAGCTTAAAGTGTCTATAGACTTACATTGGATTGCATTTCTAGCAATTTTGTCTGCTACATTCTTTGCCTTACGATTTACATAAGAAATCTTCACCTGCTGGCACTGAACTAACAGAACACGACAATCATCAAATAGAGACCCACCTACTGTCCAATTCAGCTCATCCCTACAAACTCCTTGGACTGTTGATAGCGAATCTAATTCTAACAATATTTGTTGGTATCTTTGAGATTGCAACCAACAAAGAGATTCTCTAATGTCTATCACCTCTGCTTCTAACGGAGAGCATAACAAATGCAACAATTTTGAGACACCGCTACAAAACATCCTATTAGAATCTCGTAGAAATGCTCCAATCCCTATTTGCATTTCCTCATTAAATAGTGCAGCATCTATATTGCATTTTAACCAACCAACCGGTGGCCTTACCTACACATTATTACTCCTCACACTACGTTGAATAGATTGACAACCCTCCTCACTAGTTCTAGCCTCCTTCTAGCTCTGCAAATATTCCAGAGCAAACTGAGCAACCTGACCAGATAGCAAAGAGCTCCCCTTCCACAACCTCGAGTTCCTTGCTGACCACATAGCCAAATAACCATACACATCCAATTTACCATATCCATACTGAGCACCATTAAATTAACCAGTCCTTAAACTGCATTCCATCCTGCATAAGTATAAAATTGCCTATAATATGTCAAACTTCAGTTGCAAATGGACAAATGCAAAATAAATGTTTGGCATCTTTAACAATCTCATCACAAAACAGATATTCAGTATCAATAATCAAACATTTCTCTTGTAATCTGTACATGGTTGGAAGACAATCACGAAGAGCTTGCCATAAAATTTTTTTTTTACCTTTGATGGTAAAGCTAAATTCCAAACCTATTCCCAATTCCCATCAACTCTCTCATTTTATACCATAGAATTAGCTTCCACCGCTACCTTATAACCCGACTTAACCTAATACAACCCATTCCTACTTTAATGCCAGATTCGTCGATCACATCCTCCACTAAAACTCAACAGAACCTTACAAATAGTAACCACATCAGCATAAACAAATAATTCAATAAAAGCTCAATATCCCATTCTATATGATTTGGTATTAATAAATTTGAAACCTTCAAATTCTCAAGCCCCAAATGCATAGGAGTTTGAATAAAGAATTGCAAAGTGAAATGAAAAGTTAACTTTATATTTTCAACCGCTAGTTTTTTAAATTTATAATTGAACTCAAAAGCTAGCTTTTGTATCAAAATACTATTAAAATTTAAGATAATTACAAAAATACTTACTATTAAGTAAAAAATACATATATCTTTATTTTGATTTTTAAATATTTTAATATCTTTATGAATTCACATGATTAAATATAAATTAAATTAAAATGTGTAGTTATTTTTACTTTTTTAGTAAAATATTTCATGTGTAATGTTAAAATTATTAATTGTCTATAATTAAAATTTACCATAATATATAAAATAATGTCTTTATTTCTCAATTTACAATTTAACTTTAATTTCAACCGTTAAAGTACTAAATACTTTACAATCCTACTCAACCACTGTGATCGCTAGCCGCTGACTCCGTTAAACCAAACAGACCCTAACTCTTAATTATATATTGATATGTAATTTTTTTTAAGTAAAATCTATAAAAATACAATTACCTGATAAATAATTTTAATTTTTGAGAAAATTAGTTATATATATATATATATAGAGCAATAAAAAAATTCACTCATAAAAGAATATTCATGAGTTAGTTAGATGTCAAGCCCAGGCCCATACAAAGACTGCAAACACAATGAAAACCCCTTCCCCAAAAGCCAAGGCCACAAGCAGAGCCACCAGCCAGGTCCAACTTCACCAGGCCTTTGTTGTTGGCCACAACAACAATGATATATGTCCTTACACGTGTTAGACCGACTAATACGTTGTTGTGACATGTACGCGTGCAAAATACGGGAGATATTAACTCTGACATCATATATAAGAAGTAAGAACATTCAAATTCAATTTAAAATTTTTGAAATAATCTTCATATGATAAAATCCAAATATTATATATCAATTTAAATTTTTTTTATATTTGTTTAATATAATTCTGATACCAAAAAGTTCAAAAATATTTTATATTTTTAAAATGAATTTTTTAAGCGGTATAAAAACTTTCAAGTGCCCAAACTAAAATTTATTTAAAAAATTTCTCCTAATGTGTCAAGTGATTTTTTAAAAAATTAAATTTATAGAAATACTATAAATAATTAGTAGAATTTCAAAAATATCAATAAATATTTTCAATATATAAAAAAATAAAATAAAATAATTACTAGTATTATTAATTTTTTTTATACTAGAGAGATCTAATAGACCGAAATAATATTGTAGGCTATATAATATGGGGTAACACTCTCCTTTAATATTTCTCACTAAATTGGTGATAACTCTTTTGTGATTTGAAAAATTCAAATATAAAATTTCTCATTTCTCACATTCTTAAAAAAAATGAAAAGAACACCGTAACACACCTAATTCACAAATTATTATTATTATCATTATCCATGCAACCCCACATATGCAAATGATTTATCTTTTGAAAGTGAAATGCAAAATAAATTTACTCCAAATGATGTGAAACACCTTCTAATTCAAGTTTGATGTTGTGTGAAGCCCTTTTTTTTTTTTTTTTTTTTTTTCAAATGTGAATATATGACATTCTTACTCGGTTTTAATTAATTTAATTAAAGTAACCCCAATGGCCCCCATCAAAATTGCTAAGATTTTTATTTTGATTTAAGAGAGTTTTAAAATTTTGGCCAATTCTTGTCAATGAAGTGTTAATTTCTTAGTGTATAAGATCTTTTGATAATTTATTTTTTAAAATATTTAATATATATAATATATTTATATATTATGTAATGGTAA
>CATKHJ010071165.1:0-29698 GCA_949750685.1 Vernicia montana | reverse complement strand
TTTGCTTTCATTTAAAAATCAATTTAATTTTCTTGCAATCAATAACCTTCTTGTTTAGAGTATTTAGGATTGTGTTTGTTTATATTGTTTATTGACATTAATAGGGTAGTAAGTTAATTATAATTGCGCCTAGGTATATTTCCTCAACTCCGTGAGAGATCGACCTCGGGGTGAACTCATTGTTATCTACGATACGATTCGTTCACTTGTGAGTATTTAAATTTGTATGAGTTTAGACTAAGATCAAATTTAAGTGTAACAAATTTTGCCACAACTTACAGATGATCTCTCAACCATACCTATCCAAAAGCATGACTTCATAAGTAAGATGAAAGTGACAAGAGTGTTTAAGGGATAGAGCATACCTGCAAAATCATTGGGTTCACAGACCAAAGGCCGTCAGACCTATAAGTTCGATCCAAGCTCAGGATAGTCTCAGCGAAGATAATCCCAGCAATTGAGCTGCCTTGTTCCATCTGAGTAACCAGTTCAGATACTTTGATATCTCCCTAACCTACTAGGCCCACAAATAGATTACCTGAGGTCAGGCAGAAAGCTAGGGCCCGCATTCGACGATCTTGCAATTCATCGTCTTCAAAATTTTGAGAATCATGAAACTCGGCGATCATAGCAATCAAGTCAACCCAATCTTCAATAACCATAGGGCTAGCAATTGCCATATCAAAATCCAAAAGCCCTCGAAAGATGTTGAAATACCCTACCCTTTCAACAGAGCAACTAGAGTTGCCTCTGGGTTAGATCTTAGGAGCACACTAAACTCCTCAAAAGTTGGGCACATCTCATCCATACAAGCCCTAAATCTGAAAACATGTGCCTCTGGATCCCAAAATTTCAAGCAAGCCTTTAAAAAGTCCCAATCTACTTTTACCCCTCTTAGGATTGCCATGGCACTATTCCAAAACTTTCCTAAATTGATTCGCTCCACTTGTTCGAGGTTCTTCGTCCATAAATGCATATAATGACTGAAATAGGGATCCATGATAAAAAGGGAGAGAAAAGAAACAAAGAAGAAAGAAAAGAAAAATAAAATGAGAACAGTGAAAAAAGGGGAGAAAAACTGAGCAAAAGCTTATTAGAAGCAAAAGACATTGGAATGAAGTTTTAGGGGCATTGGGGGGCTATTTATAGAAGAAAAAGAAGGAGTCCCGCTAGAGCTACCGCAGGCCTTCCCTGTGGTTTCACAGGCAGGCCTTGCGGCAATAATTATGTTACCGCAGGGGGCCTTTGTGGTTCCACAGGCCCTCCTACGGTTGCCGCAAAGCCCCTTAGGGTAACCAGAGGTCGTCTTCTAACCGCCGCAGCCCCGATTTTGACTGCCGTAAGGTCATCCGTTCCTAGCAATCCAAGGCACTAATTTTTTGATAAAAAGTGAGTAAAAAAATTAAAAAGAAATGAGAAGTAAGAGCGGGAAAGATGAACTAAAGCAGCCCTGTCAATCATTACACAACATGCATACATGACATTCATAAACATCCATGACATACATAACATTCATAACATAAGTATTTTCCCAAACATCTCATTACATAGTTTAGTGCATCATAAAGTTCAAAGCATGCATACATGCATAACATTAGTCTACAACCTATATAAGAAAAATAAAGTCTAATGCCTGCCGCGTCGGTGCCTCCTCCTCCGCGATGGTGATGTCTCCTCATCATGCGGAAGGCCAATAAGGGTCAAAGATACAGACAAAGCTAACCGCAGCCGACCGACCATCTCATGTCTATGATGAGCCCAATCCTCAAAAATTTATGGAAAGCAAAAGAATACAGATCAGAAAACTTGTGGCATGATCCTTTTAGAAGCAACAAAATCACAAGTATGCTTACCTCGCCAACATGGTCTGGAAAGGGTGGCAAATCACAGGGCATCGTACGTGGGATCTCATACTGCATCATCCCATGTTCACTTGATGTAGTTCAAGACATCAGGAGCCTAAAATATGTTAGTAGAACCAGCTTTACTAGCCGAAGTCCCTGCAGCAGTACTGGGACCAGGGCTAGCGCCAATACCCCTCCTAACTGAAGGAGCACGAACAGAACCAGCAACAGAGCGCCTGTGACTAGATTGAGTGTGCCGATCTAGAAATGGCACACCAGGCATCAAGCGAGCATGGCAAAACTCCATATAATCAGACTCAAAATTCAAGAAAGGCTAAGGTGGTAGGCCTGTCGCCAAAGTGTGCTAGTCTAAAATGTGCAATCCAAATCGTATCTCCAGAGGAGTAGCCATCAAAATAATCCTCTCACCAGTGATCTGTCCTTAAACACTCTCCCCTAGAAAAAAAATCTGCTCAGACTTGAAGCGCAAAAGAAGGTGAAAAGAAGACAAAGCTAAGCTGGAATCTGTCCTCTGTGTATGATACATCAGCCTAGAAGCAAAAGGCATCCACCGAACCTACAAAATAGACAGTAAGTCCCAAAAAAAAAAACCTGTGTTGGGTTAAGCTGAGAAAAGAAGGCCCTGATCCCATGAAAGCCCCACTTATCATATCGATCCAGATTATGCGAGCTCCACAAATATCCACTTGGAATGCGATCCATCGTGGTATCCCTCAAAGAAGGAGACAGAAATGGAAAATACTCATAAGCCCAGTACTACAAATCAGAAAGTAGTCAGTCAGACAGGGGGGCATAAAAGTAATAAATAGAAATAATGTACAGAAGCATACCTCCCAAATAATATGGGTCCTACCTAACCAGAAAAGACTCCTCGAGAAAGATCAGACATTTCTCGGTACATCACGCATACAGTAGCACCACCCCAATCAAACTCACCAAGGACACTCAGGTCCTTCAAAGAGCGAAGGACATTCAAGTCAATGGTTTCCCTCCTAGTATGGCAGATAGAACAGCCCATAATCATCAAGATAATCAGGCGGGCTGTTTGCTCATCTGTAAAACCACCCACATATGTCATAACCTCAATCTGACCCTGAAGCCAAACTCAGGAAATATTTACGTCTCCGCGTAGTGGGTCTACGCCAATCAACTCAATCCTCTCAGATGGCATGGATGTCCAAGATGGGTAAAAATTTATAGACCAATGTCTGAAGTGCAACCTTGCCAGCATAGTCAAGTCAAGGCAGTTATAGTCATCTCCCCGCATGAGAAATGGAAGGTGTCTGTAGTATCCCATCATCTTTCCGCCAAAGCTCGCAACAAGGCAAGATTACCCTCATGGATATACTCAAGGGTCAAAAGATTGAGCAAACCAGATGGCTCGATCAGCTCCTAAACTCGTTCATGGTTTTCTAGGTAAGAGGCTAGCACAACCAGATTAGATCTCCCTCCTCTCAATCTCAAATCAATACTCTTTTTTATTTTGTTATATATATAAAAAAAATTTAATTAAATTAATTTTTATTTATCTTGCATGCAATATTTTTTTCTATCTAAACTAACTAAGTATAGGAAAAGAATGCCAGAATAATAAATACCTCTATTGTGCCAGTTCGTGACATGTGGCAGTCCGATTCTTGAAGCAGATCCTCCGGACAGGTATTTTCTTGTGGCGCTTGATAGCTCCGAATATGGCGACTGCTGGCTGAAGAGGAAGCCATAAGAATTTTAGAGAGAAGTCAGAGAAAATGAAAGTTAAAGAGAGAGAGTGAAATCTAACAAATGAGAAAGTGTGTTGAAAAGTGAAGAGATAACCTATTTATATAGGCCCCACCTGCATAGTAACTTTTAAGCTGCCAAATCACTCAGGACGCGATTTTGGATTCGTTTTAAGCCAGAAATCAGTTCTGCAAGTTCCAGTGCACCCGCAATGATTTTATCTTGCCACTCGACCAACATTTGCCTAAATCAGAATAGGGATACCCCTGTTATGACAAAAAGACCAGAAAATAAAAAATACCCTGAAAAATGGAAAACCATTTAAACCAAGTCAGAAATGTCTCAAAACTGATAAGACATCAAATTGCACCTCCCAAAGCAGATCGAAACTTTCATTTTTACCTAAGCCATCCAAAATCACCCTGAGATTACACTTATCAGAATCGCCTACCAGACAAGCCAATTCTGATAAGGGGGCAATTGTGAACCCTAAATTTTACACCTAAGTATATGGTTGAACCTGACTAACCATCGACGGAAGTACGGCGGTCAAACGAAAGAAGAATAGCAGAAAACAAACCCGAAAATCAAAATTTGGCCTGCGCTGAGGTACCGCAGAGCACACCTGCAACTGCCGTAGGCTACTCTTGCGGTACCGCAGAGTAGCTTTGCAGTAGCCAATTGGCCCCTGCGGTACCGCAGGGTCCCTGTGCGGCATCGAGCCTGGAATCCGAATTCCCACATTGGAAAATGGGGAAAACAGTCCCCTATCCTTCCTACTATATATTCAGACCCCCTAAGTCAGTTTGAAATAGACCTGGACTTGCTTGATCAACCAGTGATCTTAAAGCAAGCCTCAAAAGCTTTTTTTTTAGCTTGTTCCATAAAGAAGGAACGAGCCCTCTAGTTCTAAATTTTGTTCTTTTATTTTCTATGTTCACTTTGCTCTTTGCTCCTTGCTTTGCAAAGCATGTGTAAGTCTTTCGTTTAAGGTCTGAGTTTCGCCTTCAGCTGAGAGAAGGTGGAATTAAGATCCGGAAAGTAGCTCCGCCTGTTCGTCCCAAAGCTTTTAGGCATAAGGTAAGCCTCAATCTCTCTCTTTTTTCCATTTTTTATTTATTTGCTTTTATTTATTTATTCGCTTTTATTATTTTCTTTTATTATTGCTTTATTCTCCCTATTTGGGATTCTTTTCTTCCCCTTTGGGTTCCTTGCCTAATCCTTACTTATCTACTCCATCACTTTCTAATTGATTTACTTAGGATAGTTAATTAAAATCCGATCTAATTAACTCAACTTGGTAAATTAATTAAAATTAATTAATCAACCAATCAACCCTCTCTAATTCAATCAATCGAAACATGATAAAAGGCTAAGATTAAACTAACCCCTTCGCAAGAAGGAAGAACTACGTGGGTTATGATTCCCATTTAAAAGGATATGCAGGCATGCTTGGTCCAAGCATTGAATTCAATTAAAATCAACCAACTTCTCCCCCTATCACCTTCTTTATTTAGCTAGGGTTTTCTTCTTAATTGTTGATTTCCTTTATGATTTGGTTTGGGGAATGTGTGACTTCCCTAGAACCCATAAGAGCTAGAGGGAGTATCCCCTGATTTGGTTTCATTGTAATTTTTTATTTACTTGTTACATTTATTTTGCTTTATTTTGTATTTTATATTTGGAATGAATGAATGATCATGAGTATGTTAATTGTTCATGCATTATACTTGTTCATGAAATTAATTTTAAGCTGTTTAGTATTAAAATTGCCAAACTAATCTTTATCTTTAAAATAAACCAAAAACCTAGTCCCCGAATCCTCTTTGGTAAATCGAGGGCTAGTGTAATTTTCCTTGGGATAAATAATTGGAGTCATTAATGGGTTTTTACCTTATATTTTCCCAAATAAAAATAAAGTAAGGTGGCGACTCTAAATCAATTTTTAAAATCAATCAATCTGAGCTCAGGGGCTCCATCGTGAGACCAAACCCAAATGAGCATTTTGATTCCTTTAGTGGATTGGACCATTGCTCGAGTGAGGCCTCACACCATCCTATTAAGGTCGATTGAAAAAGTGTCATTGATCTCAAACTCTTGCGAGAATTATTAAAGGCCAAAGCTCCTTGTCCAAAACCCCAATTAGACATGCCTCCCAGAGCCCATCATCTCAAGCTCCTTGGCAGATCATGCCATCCTTCCAAGCCCGAGCCTCCTTGGCAAAATCATACTATCCTTTCAAGTGCAAGCCTCCTTGACAAACCATACCATCCCTCTCACACCAAGCCTTCTTGGCAAATCATCTGATCCCTAAAGTCTAAGTCTCTCAAGACTCATGATCCATAAAGCCCAGTTTCCTAGGCAAAGCTAAAGTTGAGCCATGACTCCCAATGCCTATCATTATCATGCAAGAATTTTTAAAGGCTGAAGATCCTTTGCCAAAACCCCAATCTGATATGCCTTCCCAGAGCCCATCATCTCAAGTTCCTTAGCAAGTCATGCCATCCTTCCAAGCCTGAGCCTCATTGGAAAATCATATTGTCCTTCCAAATGCAAGCCTCTTTGGCAAATCATACCATTCCTCCAAACCCAAGCCTCTTTGGCAAATCATTTGATTACAAAGGTCTAAGGCCCTCAAGGCCGGAAAACCATCCCTAGGGCAATTACTAACTCATGGGCCATACGAAGCAAGCTAGCCCAACTAGCCAGAGCTATGTTCAAAGGGCAAACCAGCTAGTCAAATCACCTCCAAAAGCCATTTCTAGAGGCAGACTCTTAATAGATGGGTCACACAAAGCCAACCCACAATCTTCATCTTCTCCGAGGCCAAACCTAACCGAGCCTTCCTACCTAATCTTCTCTAAGGCAAAACCTAACCGAGCTTAATCTTCTCTAGGGCCAAACCTAACCGAGCCTTTCCTACTTAATCTTATAGCCTTCCAAGATAACCTTCCAGGCTAAAACCTGACCTAGCCTTCCAAGCATGACCTCCTCCATAGCCAAACCTGACCTAGCCTTCTAAAGATAACCTTTTCAGGCCACACCTGATTGAGCCTTCTAAGCAATAACCTTCTCCGAGACCAAACCTAACCTAGCCTTCGAAGATAACCTTCCAGGCCACACCTGACCTAGCCTTTCAAGCATGATCTCCTCCAAGGCCAAAAACTTGACCTAGCCTTGACTTCCTCCTAAGGCCGAACAACTGAGCCACTTGTTCTTCATCCTTCCAAAATGGGGGCACCCTCTCTCCCAAAAGATCATCACTCTCATACAAAGTTAACCCTTCACAAGTTCAAGGTATCTAATTCGTAATTTTTGCATAATCAGATGCATTTCACACTAAACAAGTTGCTAATCAAAGCTTTTGAATTAAGAATCATCAATCCAAATTCCTAAATCAAAGCAAATCATTAATCCAAATTCTATGAATCAAGATGGATCATCAATCCGAATTCCATTAATCAAGACGAATCATTAATCTGAATTTCTAAACCAAGCAGTCATAGGGTCCTTCACCCAAATCAATCAATCTCAAATCAGACCTATCCTAGGATAGCCTTAGGAACTTTTACCCAAACAGACCGGGAATATCACTTTCATTCTAGATTTTCACATGCAGATTGGGAATATTCACTTTACTTCCAATCTAAATATCCCAAAGATACTAGGAGTAAGCTTCTATTATCAACTAGTTCACCCACAAATGTCTAGCAACAATCACCTAGACATCCCTATGGTTCTTTTTTCATTTCCTTATCTACCCAAAAACATCTAATTTCTCAAATTAGGTGTCAATTTGGTTCCCTTTTCCATCCTCATTTACTTTAAAGTCAAACAAATCCTTCACCCAGATATTTCTAACCTAGACATCCCTCTGGTTCATTTCCCCGCTCCTTATCCAAATCAGTCCCATCTTTCACCTAGAAATATCTAGTCACTGACCTTGATATCCCTCTGGTTCATTTTCCCGCTTTCATTTATCAAATCAACTTCCATCCATAAATGTTTAGAAATATCACCTAAACATCCATGTGGTTCCTTTTGCCATCTTTCACAAATTCAATCATCTTTGTCACCCAAACATGTCCAAATCCTTATTTTGACATCCATTTGGTTCCTTTTATCATTTTCCTCAGAATCAATCATTTATGTCACCCAAACACGTCCAAATCCTGATTTAGACATCCCTTTTGTTCCTTTTTCTATTCCTCCTTCTCAGGTACACTATCATCAGAATCACCTTACAGACAAGACAATTCTGATGAGAGGGAAACTGTGAACCCTTAATTTTACACCACCAAAATTAATAATAATAATGAAAAATAAATAAATAAATTCTAAAAAAAAATAATAATAATTACAGCTTGCAGTTTTCGTAGGAAACCGCAGGGCCTCCTGCGGTTGCTGCAAGATGGCCTGTAGTTGCTGCCGCAGGTGGCCTCTGTGGAACCGCATAGGCGCTGTGCGGCAACAGACCCTTTTTTACCATTTTTTATGATTTTTTCCCTCCTTTTCCCTTTATCCCACATCAGAAGTGCAAGACTTCACCCCCTAGCCTTCACCCTATATATAGGGTCCTCCCACTCATTATTCTTCACCTCTTAATCACCTGGCTTGCTTGATTAGCCTTTGCATCATGCCAACCATCCCCATAAGCTTGGTCCACCAAGGAACAAGATCCCTAGTTTTAAATTTTCTTTTAATTTTATTTTATTTTTGCTTTGCTACTGCTCCTTGCTTTGTAAAGCAAATTGGGTTGTGACTTCCCGAGCAGACCCTCTTCTTGCCATCTGAGGCAAATTCCCTGCCGTCCGAGGCAAGCCCGCCGCCAAGTCTCCAAAGCCACTCAAGCGCAAGGTAAGCTTCTTTTCCTTTCTTTTTCCATTTTCTTTATTTATTTAATTTATTTTTCTCTCATTGGGATTATTTCCTTCTTCTTTTCTGGGCTCCTTGTCTAATTCTTTTCTCTTTATTGATCATTTAGATTATTTAATTAAAATCTGAAATAATTAATTTAACTTGGTAATCAATTAAAGTCAATTCAATCAGTCAACTCAATCAATCAATCAATAAAATCATGATAAAGTGGTTTGACTAACTAAATCCCTTCGCAAGAAGGGAGAACTGCGTGGGTTATGATTCCCATTCAAAGGGATACGCAGGCATGCTTGGTCCAGGCATCGAATCCAATTAAAATTAACCAACTTCTCTCCTCATCATTTTCTTCACTTTAATTTAATTTCTTTTATTATATTAATTTTATTAGAATTAGTTTGGGGAATGTGTGACTTCTCTAGAACCCATAAGGGCTAAAGGAGGTATCCCCTAATTCAGATTTTTGTTGTAATTGTAACTTACCTTTTCTCTTCTTCATATCCCCTTCTTGTTTATTTTATGTATAACATGCTTGTATCATATTGTCATGCATCATATTAATTGCACAAGCATTATTCATGAAATTAATTTTAAGTCACTTCTATATTAATTGCCAAACTTAATTAATTAAAATGAACTAAAAACCTAGTCCCCGAATCCTCTTTGGTTTCGAGGCTAGTGATCTTTTCCTTTGGGATATTAATTGAAGTCATTAATGGGTTTTTACCTTATATTTTCCCAAATAAAAATAAAGTAAGGTGGCGACTGTAAAATAATTTTTAAAATCAATCAATCTGAGCTTGAGGGCTCCATCGTGAGTTCTTACCCAAATGAGCATTTTGATTCCCCTTTAGCGAATCGGACTGGTGCTCAGGCGAGGCCTCACAGTTGCTAGTTATTGCTAATGTGACGGAATATGATCCATTGCTAAAACGAGTTTTTCTTGTAATGTCTCTTCTTGGAGGTTTCAGCCAAAAGCCATATAATAATCCCTTGAGTTTATCTCCTTATAGAGAATTAAAATTTATTTACCGAGTTAAAAGCTAATAGGAATTCTCTAGTAAATAGGAGTTATTTTCCAAATAGAAATTTGAGATATAATCCCAATATGAAGAGGTTAGAAATAAAAGAAAGAAAGTTGGAAATAGACCTATTTATTTATATGTTTGGGGATTTGTCTAAATTCAACTAAGTAAATTCGTATTTAGACAAGTTAGAGGATTTGTCTAAATTACGGGTGTGCATGATTTGCGAGTTCCCCGAGCTAAGAAAATAATTGAAAACGAAAATCCCCAATCCCCAAAGAAATACCTGAACTGTCCTGAATCAATAGTTGTATAATGGTACGATACCGAGGATTGATGTGTACCCGTACCCAGAATCGAACTGAACTGAACCAATATAACTGAACCCCGAATCGATACTTATATGTTATATGTTTAATCTTAGCCTAGCCCATCTAATAATATAGCCTAATCCATAATAATAATAATAATAATAATAATAATAATACAACTAGCAAGCATGCAAAGCAAAGAAAAAAAGGTAACCCTAATTCACTAAGGCGTTGACAAAGAGAGAAAATATCTCTGTCTCTCATTCTCTCTGTCTCTGGTTCCTTCTTTCTCTTTCCTTCTCTCTTCTCTCATCACTATAACCCTAACCCTAAATTCCACCTTCACGCCACAGACAAAGAGAGTGATCTTCAGTCATTTTTTCATTCTTTTTTCTCTAATATGTTCCTTTTCTTGTTCCTATTTTCTTCTCTCTTCACTCAGCATTGTAACCCTAATTTTCATTTTCCAAATATCGTCGTTAGAGAGGGAAATTTTTTTTTCCTCTTCTCTCATATGCTGCTTGATTCTATGCGTCACATCCCACTTTTAGGATGGACGGTTCTAGGGTATGGGTAAGCCTAAGGCCACCGAACACTCGTAGAACCCGCTCGGTGAAATAATTAATGTAATTCCAGCAACATGCTAGTAGTACAAATATTGTTCCCCAAAATCAAACCTACATAGAAAATACACTCCTAATAACAATCACCTTATACCCTCAACTCCATTGATTCATCACAAAACTCCACATTCATTATCAATCACTCTTAGGCTAACCAAATAATTTTATTCAAGTATCCATAAGCATACTTATAACATATACATTATGAATCCATATAGCATAATTATACCACCTCACATTACCAACCACATATTTGTACCATGAAGTTTACTAGATTTATTTGACATTTAATACAGAAATCACCACTACGATCATATATCCATAATTCACATTATACACATATACAAATAATAGCTTTTAAATCATTGATACAATACATAATTATTATTACACACTATTATTCACACTATTTACAGCAGCTTCAATTAAAGATATATAGCTTGAGCTGGACAAAATAAAATATCCACCTGTAAAAAAATAATAGGATAGGGGGAGTGAGATAAAATCCAGTGAATGCACTCTAAACTACCATGTACATGGGGTCGATCTCAGTCAATTTCACATGCTCAAGGTATAATTATCAAGGAACAAATAAAGTTTGTGAGGCCTCGGCCAAGCACCTGTTCGATCAGCTAAAAAGGAATCGAAATGCTCATTTGGGAAAGAACTCATGAAGAAGCTCTTAGGCTTAGATTGATCGATTTTGAAAAGTGCTTTAGAGTCGCCACCTTAATTTTATTTTAATCGGAAAAATATTAAGGAAAAAATCCAAATTGACTCCATTTAATATCCCAAAGGAAAAAGATCACTAGCCTCGAAACCAAAGAGGATTCAGGGACTAGGTTTTCGGTTCATTTTAATTAGTTTGGAATTTAATAAAGTTGTGACTTAAAATTGATTTCATGAATTATGTACAATATAACAAATGCATGATTATGTAAATAAATGAAATAAGGAGGAAATAAAAGAAAGAGAAATATAAGTTAAAGTTACAACAACAATCCAAATTAGGGAATACTTCATCTAGCCCTTATGATTTTTAAGGAAGTCATACATTCTCCAAATTAATCCTAATAAAATCAACGTAACAAACCAAAAGAAATTAAATTAAAGTGAAGAAGGTGATGGGGGGAGAAGTTGGTTAGTTTTAGTTGGATTCGATTCTTGGACCAAGCATGCCCGCGTATCCCTTTGAATGAGAATCAGAACCCACGCAGTTCTCCCTTATTGCAAAGGGGTTTTAGTCAAACCACTTGATCATGTTTTGATTGGTTTGTGTGTTAAGTTGATTAATTGGATTGATTTTAATTGATTACCAGGTTGAATTAATAATTTTAGATTTTAATTAACTAATTTAAGTGAATCAATTACGAGAGTCGGGAGTAGAAAAGAAAAAAATTAGGTAAGGAGCTTAAAGGGGAAGAAAAGAATAATCTCAATGAGAAAAAAAATAAATTAAATAAATGAAAAAGAAAAGGAAAAGGGAAAGATGATTACCTTGCGCTCGTGCGGCTTTGAGATGGAGGAGACTTGTCTCGGTTGGCGGTGGACTTGCCTTGGGCAGTTTGCCTTGGATGGCTGGGAACTTGCCTCGGACGGCGAGAAGCTCTTAACTTTATGGGTCAGCTTGGGAAGTCAAAACCTAATTTATTTTGCAAAGTAAAAATAAAAAAAGAAAAGAAAAAGAAAAATTTAAACTAAGGAGCTCGTTCCTTGGTGGACCAAGTTTATGGGATGGTTCGCTTGATGCAAAGACTAATAAAATAAGCTAAGAAGTGTGTGAATCCCCCAAACTGAGTGGGGGGGGGAGGGGGGTGCTGTATATATAAGGGAGAGGCTTAGAGATGAATTCTTGCACTTTTGATGTGGGAAAAATGGAATTCAAAAGCAAAACCGCACAAAAAGCCTCTAGAACCGCACACAGCCAATTAAAGACCTCACAAGGCCAATTGGGGACCGCATATGGCCTGTGCAGTTCTGCACAAGGGTTGTGTGGTTCTGCAATGGGTTGTGCTGTTCTGCACACCCTGTGTGTGATTCCTGCGAGCTCCTTGCGGTTTTGACACCCGATTTCACTGATTTTTGTCATTTTGACCAGTTTCAACTCCGTTTTTTGCAATTCTAGTTGCGTTATACTCCATATTCAATCTTGAATGATATAAGGATGGTTTAGAGGACTGAGGAATGCATCTTGGGTCCCGAGACTCAGATTCCAAATTTTTAGAGTTTTGGTGATTTATGCTTCTGGAGGTTTGTTTACCAAGCCTAAGTGCCTCTAAGATTTGGTTGTATGCCAAAGGGTGCAAAATTAAGAATTTACAGTTGCCTCCTTATCAGAATTGACTTTGTCTGAAAGGCGATTTTGATGATAGTGAACCCGGGGAATAGAGATGGAATAAGGAACCAAAGCGATGTTTAGGTCAGTGTTTGAACATATTTAGGTGGGTATAATGATAAAGGAAGATAGTAAAGGAACCAAATGGATGTCTAAACCAGGATTTGGACATGTTTGGGTGACAAAAATGATTGAATGTGAGGAAGATGGAAAAAGGAACCATAGGGATATTTAGGTGATTGTTTCTAAATATTTATAGGTGGAAGTTTGACTGATAAATGAAAGCAGGAAAATGAACCAGAGAGAAATCTAGGTCAGTGGCTAGATATTTCTGGGTGAAAGATTGTGACTGATTTGGATAAAAGGTAGGGAAAGGAACCAGAGGGATGTCTAGGTTAGACAAATCTGGGTGAAGAATTTGTTTGACTTTTAGGTAAATGAGGATAGAAAAGGGAACCAAATTGACGCCTAATTGAGAAATTAAACGTTTCTGGGTGGATGATGATAAGGAAATAGAAAAGGAACCATATGGATGTCTAGGTGATCGTTGCTAGACATTTATAGGTAGATTAGTTGATAAAAGAAGCTTACTCCCTGTATCTTTGGGAGATTTTGAATGGTTGGGATAATAAGGATGCCCCTAGTATATTTGGAAGGTTTAGAAGATTCCCCGATATATTTAGGAGATCTTGAATTGGTTGGATAAAAGAAATGTCCCCCGGTATATTTGGAAGGTGATGAGGATGGTCCCGATATTTTTAGGAAGTGATAAGGATGGTCCCGGTATATTTGGGAAGTGAAGAGGATGATCTCGGTATATTTGGGAGATCTTGGTATGGGTTTCATCAGAATTGATCTGTCTGATAAGCAATTTTGAAGATCTTTAAATGGTTATATCTCATAAGATGATTGGATGGATTGGTCCTTTTTGGTAGGAGGAGGTATCATTTTTTGTAGGAAGAGGTGTCCTTTCTGGTAGGAAGAGGTGATGGTCTCTTCTGGTAAGAGTTGGAAAAAGTGATGGTCATTTATGGTAGGAAGAGGTGTTGGTCCTTTTTGGTAAGAATCGGAAAAAGTGAAGGTTCTTTCTGGTAGGAGTTTGAAAAAATGATTGTCTTTTCTGGTAAGAGTTGGAAAAAAAAACGATGGTCCTTCTTAATTCAGGAGCTCTGATTAATGACATGTTTAGTTTGAAGTGCATTTGATTATGCAAAAATTATGAATTGGATACCTTGGACCTGTGAAGGGTCAACTTGGTATGAGAGTGCTGATCTTTTGGGAGAGAGGGTGCCCCTATTTTAGAAGGATGAGAAAAAGTGGCTTGGTTATTCGGCTTTAGTATGAAGTCAAGGCTAGGTCAAGTTTTAGCCTTGGAGAAGGTCATGCTTAGAAGGTTCAGTCAGGTGTGGCCTGGAAAGTTATCTTGAAAGGCTAGGTCAGGTTTAGCCTTGGAGAAGATTAGGTAAGAAGGCTTGGTTAGGTTTGGCCTTGAAGGTTATCTTGGAAGGTTAGGTCATGTTTAGCCTCGAAGAAGATTAGGTAAGAAGGCTCGGTTAGGTTTGGCCTTGAAGGTTTATCTTAGAAGGCTCGGTCAGGTGTGGCCTAAAAGGTTATCTTGGAAGGCTAGGTCAGGTTTTGCTTTGGAGGAGGTTATTGCTTGGAAGGCTCAGTCAGGTTTAGCCTCGGAGTAGATTAGGTAGGAAGGCTCGGTTAGGTTTGGCCTTGGAGGAGATCATGCTTAGAAGGCTCAGTTAGGTGTCGCCTGAAAAGTTATCCTGGAAGGCTCGATCAGGTGTGACCTAGAAGGTTATCTTGGAAGGTTAGGTCAGGTTTAGCCTGGGAGAAGATTAGGTAGGAAGGCTCGGTTAGATTTGGCCTTAGAGAAGATCAGGTAGGAAGGCTCGGTTAGATTTGGCCTTGGAGAAGATCAGGCAGGGTTGGCTTTTTATGACCTATATGTTAGGAGTCTGCCTTTGGACATGACTTTTAGAGGTGATTTGACCAGTTGGCTTGTAAGCTTGATTTTGCTTGTCCAAATGAGTTGGACTTTAAGGATGATATGATTTGCCTAAGGAGGCTTGGTTTTGGAAGGATGGTATGATTTGCTAAAGAAGTATGGGATGGACTTTGATTGGTTCGGACCCTTTTTAATTAGCTTGAGGATGATAGGCCTTGGGAGTCATGGCTCGACTTTGGCTTTGCCAAGGAAACTAGGCTTTAAGGATCATGAGTCTTGAGAGACTTGGGATTTTTGGTGGGCTTGGCCTTTAGAAGATGAGATTTTACCAATGAGACTTGGGTTTGAAAGGATGACAGGTCGGACCTTTTGAAAAGTGTTAGGGAGGTTGTACGATTTTACTATCGTAGCATGATTTATGGAGAAGATAAGCATAACTATTTTATTGTCTGAGATTGAAGAGACTCTTAGACTGACGGGACTCTTAGGGAGACGCTAAATTGATTTGGATGACGATCAAGAAAATGTGCTCTTGGATGGATGATAGAAGTTGTTTGACTTTTTGAGCTAAGAGACGTGACAGGTGACTTGAAGGATATACCTCTAATAAATGATAAGGGCTACTTAGCTGCTTGAGCTAAGAGACGTAACGGATAATAGGAAGGATATGACCCTACTGAATGATAAGAGCAATATGATAAATGACTAAAAGACGATATCGAGGACATGCCTATGTTGGATTAATAGAAGACAATTCGGAAGGCGTGCCCCTAGTGAGGGATTAGCCGAAGGATGATGACTTAACAAGATATTTCTTTAATGTGGGATAAAGGCATAAAGGACAAAATGATTTGACCAGGATGACTCTTTTCTCTTCTTTTCTTTTCTTTTTTAGCTCTAACTTTTGCCCGAGCTGTCCTTTCGAATTTTCAACTCGACAAGCTTGCTCTAATTTTTGCCTAAGACGCCCTTTTGAGTTTTCAACTTAGCGAGTCAATCAATAAATTTTGGCATTTAAAAATTATTCCACCATGATTTGGGCTACTTCTTTACTTCATATTGGGGCTCTGACTTTTGTCTAGACCATTCAATTGAATTCTTAGTCTAAAGAGAAACCTTATGGGGATATCAGGTCATTTTTGAGATTATTGCCCCTTGTTGAGGTTCGATGTTTGATTACCCAAAAGTGCAATGGGTAACTTCATTGAATTGCCTTTAGCTTTGACTGCTCTAACTGAATAGATCACCATTTGGTGTTCTTTATTATCTCGACTATCCTTTGGTTGGGAGCTGGTGAAGCGGCTGCTGATGTGAGCATAAGAAACATCTCAAGTTTTGATTTGTCTAAATCATGGTGAATTACATGGTGAAATGCAAATGCTTGCCAAAATTCATTAATTCTTTATCTTTATTTATTCTTTTTTTTAGATGCAACTATTTTAGACTAAACAAGAAAGATGAGAAAAGAGAAGTGCACGAAAACATAAATGTTTTATTATAAAAAAAGAAGATGGTACAAAATAGAAAAAAAAATTCAAAAATGATAGACTCATATTCGAATTCAAACTTTGGACTTTGAACATGGACTCATACTCGAATTTGGATTTGGACTCAGACTCAGACTTGGACTCAATCGCAGACAAGTCGGATTAGCTGAGCTTGAACTACTTCATAATATGCTATTTGGGTAAGGGTAAAGTGGGGTGAAGTGGGGTCTGTCTTCCACTTTAGTGAAGATGCATGGATCATAGTGATGGATTCAATTTGAAAGGGAAGGTGGGATCGAGGCATGTCGGTCTTCGCCTCAAAGGTCATGAGTGTGGTTAGGGCAGCCATATCAATTGGGTTGGCCATTGGTACCTTGAAGTAAATCCAAAAGAAACCCAAGTGAGTGGAGAATGAAGATATGAAAAGGTGATGTGAGTATGGGTATATAGATTTTGAGGGAAAAGGATTCCTTATGGTGTTGTGGGCCAATCATTTTTGGGCTTAAAGTAAGATGGGCCAAAGGTATTAGGCTTTAAGAATTTCCTAAGGTAGGATGGGCCAAGGTCTTAGGCTTGGGGTAACATATTAGGCCAAAAGTATTGGTTTTTGAGAATTTCCTAAGGTAAGATGAGCCAAGGGTGTTGGGCTTAAGGTATTGGGTTGGTTTTGAAGGTAATGGGCCAAGGGTATTGGGATTATGGTATTGGGTACAGTGATCTTGAACAAAAGGTAGGGTCAAGGCGATGTTATTGGTATTGGGGACCTAAGGTATCTAGGTTTTTGGATGAAGGTCAAGGGTGAGGATAATGGTGTTTAGGTCAAGGGTTAGGTAATGGTGTTTAAGGTTTGTGGGATGAAGGTGATTGGATCGATATGAGGATATTTGACCCTTCTTTGGTTCAAGGCTTTACTTGAAATAAATGCATGTTGTACAATATGGATGATACATGATATGCATAGAAAAAAAACATTTCATGAAGATGCATATGTGTAAGGGTTTTGCTTGTGGTACATACAACCTAAGGTTAAGTTCTAGGTTCATTATATAAAAAAAAGGTAAGGGTGGCTTGGATAGGGTACTCGTTATACTAGAGCAATGATATACCTAACCACATGTGAGTCAAGGAGCCTCGCGTGGGTCCAACAGTACATATTGCTCGTTACACCTTTGAAAGGATCAAAGGATTCGTCGCAGGGTGGATGATTTCGCTATCAACGAATAGACTCAAAGAGGGTTACCCACTCGATGTTACTCACTATCCATTATTTTCCTAGAATTAGGCATGGAGGCAAATAGCCTATGCAAGTGATGCATGAAAGTCACAATTATATTAAAGGCCAAACTTTTTAATCAATTATTAGTTCTCTTATTTTTCCTTTATTAAAAGAATGTGTCTTAGTAGAGTTGCCAACTGTGAGGCCTCGCATGAGCACCTGTCTAACCCGCTAAAGGGAATCGAAATGCTCATTTGGGAAAAGAACTCACGATGAAGCCATTGGACTTAGATTGATTGATTTTGAAAAGTGCTTTAGAGTCACCACCTTAATTTTATTTTAATTAGGAAAAGATTAAGGAAAAAACTCAAATTGACTCCAATTAATATCCCAAAGGAAAAAGATCACTAGCTTCAAAACTAAAAAGAATTTAGGAACTAGGTTTTCGATTCATTTTAATTAGTTTGACACTTAATAAAGTTGTGACTTAAAATTGATTTCATGAATTATGTACAATATAACAAATACATGATTATGTAAATAAATGAAATAAGAAGGAAATAAAAAAAAAGAGAAACATAAGTTAAAGTTACAACAACAATCCAAATTAGGGAATACCACCTCTAGCCTTTATGGTTTCTAGAGAAGTCACACATTCCCCAAATTAATCATAATAAAATCAACTTAACAAACTAAAAGAAATTAAATTAAAGTGAAGAATGTGATGAGGGGAGAAGTTGGTTAGTTTTAGTTGGATTTGATTCTAGGACCAAGCATGCCAGCGTATCCCTTTGAATAAGAATCAAAACCCACACAGTTTTCCCTTCTTGCGAAAGGGTTTTAGTCAAACCACTTTATCATATTTTGATTGATTTGAGAGTTGAGTTGATTAATTGGATTGATTTTAATTGATTACCAGGTTGAATTAATTATTTCATATTTTAATTAACTAACCTAAGTGAATCAATTAAGAGAGTTGGGAGTAGAAGATAAAAGAATTAGGTAAGGAGCCTAAAAAGGAAGAAGAGAATAATCCCAAGGAGGAAGAAATAAATTAAATAAATGAAAAGGAAAAGGGAAAGATGATTACCTTGTACTCGTGCGACTTTGAGATGGAGGAGACTTGTCTCAGTCGACAACAGATTTGCCTTGGGCGGTTTGCCTCGGATGGCTGGGAACTTACCTCGGATGGCGATAAGCTCTTGACTTTACAGGTCGGCTTGGGAAGTCGCAACCCAATTTTTTTTGCAAAGTAAGGAGCAATAGCAAAGCAAAAATAAAAAATAAAAGAAAAAGAAAATTTTAAAATAAGGAGCTCGTTCCTTGGTGGACCAAGCTTATGGGATGGTTCGCTTGATGTAAAGGCTAATCAAGCAAGTCAAGAGGTGTCTGAATCCTCCAAACTGAGTGGGGGAGGCCTGTATATATAAGGGAGAGGCTTGGGGATGAATTCTTGCACTTTTGATGTGGGAAAAACATAATTCAAATGCGAAGCTGCACAAGAAGCCTTTGAAACTGCACACAGCCAATTAAGGACTGTACACGGCTAATTGGGGACCACACATGGCCTGTGTAGTTTCGCACAAGGGTGTGTGCGGTTCTTGCGAGCCCCTTTGCTGTTTTGACACCCGGTTTCGCCAATTTTTGTCTTTTTAACCTGTTTTAACTCCATTTTTCGCGATTCCAGTTGCGTTGTACTCCATATTCAATCTCGGATGATATGAGGATGGTTCAGAGTCCTGTGGAATGGGTCTCGGGTCCCGATGGTTAGATTCTCGATTTTTAGGATTTTGGCGATTTTGGCTTCTAGATGTTTGTTTACTGAATCTAGATGTCTCTAGAATTTGGTTGTATGCCAGAGAATGCAAAATTAAGGGTTCACAGGTGACGACTCCCTGAACTCATTTTCCAATTTAAAGATTAATTTTCCAAATAAAACAATAACCACTTCATTTGTGAGTTCAAATAAAAAATAGCATTTTAATTCCTAGTGGATCGGACCGGTGCTCGGATGAGATCTCATAAATATATTATTAGATATTACTAACAAGTAATTATTAAAATAATATATTAATTATTGAATAATACTAATAAGTAATTAAAATAATATATTAATTATGATAAGATAATATTAATAAGTAATTAAAATAATATTATAAATTCAATATATTTTTAGATTATACTAATAAGCAGTTAAAATAATATATTAATTATTATTGAATAATCATATTTTTATGCAAATTACTTAAATATTTATGAAAAATATGAATTGATACTTACAACATATACTAATATATGTGAAAGTGAGACTCTTATAACTTAAAAAATGAACATTATTACTTTTGAGAATGTGTTTTAGTATGCTACAATGAAAAATATTTTTTTAATGGTTATTTTATTTTATTTTAAAAAAATAATCATAAAAAAAATTCTAAGTGTAGAATTTAATGATGATATTCAATTAGCACCATAGAAGTTTTATATGTATTTCATTTATGTTTTTATTTTTTTAATTCAACTAAATTTTAAGTTCAAATTTTTATTTCTTCACATTAATAATAATAATAATAATAATAATAAAATATCACATGCAACTCATGTATTAGAGTATCTCCGAAAATGTTTTTTATTTTAAGTAGCATCTTTTACAAAAATAAATACCATCTTAATTAATTTTTAAATATGAAAAGTGTAATTTTTTTTAAAAATCTAATGAATTATTTAAATTTTAAATTTAAATTTTGCTTTATTTCATAATAGGTGGGAAAATTAAATAACATATATAAAAAAATTATAAAATTTCAAATATTGAGTGAAATTAGCTTTTTAAATATAGAAAGTTGTTTTCTTATAATGACTTGACTATTTATTAAAAGAGAGTTTTTTTTTTTTTTTTTTTTTTTTTTGCCAAAGTATTAAAAGAGAGTTTGTGCATATAAAAACCGCTTGTAGAGTATACTTAAAAATTAAAATTATAAAGATAAACATGTGCAATTCACATGCACCCAAAACTAGAATTTGCGGTTGTAGCGGTCAGCGAAGTGAAATAATCAAATAACCCAAAAGTCAAAAAAACATGTGAGTAAATTGGGCGGAATTGGATCCGAAGCTGAGCAGAAGAGAAGAGAGAGAGAGAGAAAAAATGGCTGGTTTTATCAATCTACAAGATTCTCCAATGTTTCATAAGGAGGTAAAGTCTTATTCAATCTTTTGATTTTTCTTCGCAATATTTCAATTATATATTAGATTTTCAGTTTCTCATTGAATTTGACAGATCTGTGAGTTTCTCTAATGTGGCTCTCGGAAATTTCTTGAACTGATAAAAATAAAGAAATCTAAGATAGATTGAAATTAGGTTTGGCTTTCAAATGATTTTAGCAATATAAATATAATACTGGCTTTGTAGTCATTTTCCTTTTCAGTAATGTAAATAGTAAATTGCTATAATAGATTCAGTTTACTGAACATGTTTTTTTTGTGTGTGTGTTGTGTCTGTTTGTGAGTTCTCTGCCCTGCCATTTCTCAACTAATCTAATCCTGAGTCTTTTTAGATAATGAACTTGGAAACTTATCTTCATTGTCTAAGGATTTGGACTTCCAAAGAAAAGTAAAGAAGAATGTTAAGCTAATAAGGACTCTGAAGTAAAAAATAAAGACTTTTCTTAAGGCATCTGAACAACTTTTCTAGCATATATGGAAAGTACGAAATTACCTGGAAGACTTAAAGTGATGGACCTGCAGCTGATTTATTTAAATAAACCTATAATTAAGACTGTAAAGACTAGAAAATATTCTATAAATTTTGTGGTTCCTTTGCTTATTTATTGGTAGTTGATTGGTCAGATAACTAAATTATGATCTTGTATGACTTTGAATAGGATGAGTTATGCTTACGACATTCTGGTATTTTCCACTATTTGGACAGGTGTGTTCTCTAGAGCAGATAACTGAGGAGTTGAATGATCGCTGCCAAAGACTGTACAAAGGGTGCAAGAGATTTATGTAAGTGTTTTTGCAATTATAACTTACAAATGCTTTTCAACCCATGAAATTACTTTGTTAGACAATTGGATGAGTTTAATTTTGATGCTTGTAAGTTGTGAAGAGTACCCCCCTTTTGCTTAAAGTTCAAACCTTAAGGTCCCTATTCTGCCTTACATGTATATACTTAATAGAGAAATGAAAAAGGAAAAAAAATAGTATTTGAAGTGTGTGCTAAACTGGAGGGCAAAAAGAAGACTGCTGACGAAGAATTGGTGCTGGGATTTTCTAACAGCAGAAAGATTTGGGTTTGGTTTGGAACTATATTTTAATGGGGATGTTGGATGACAGGGCTAGGAAAATATGATAGGGTTGGCAATGATGTACTCGGGAAGAAATATGCAATTAAACAATAGATATTTCTTCATCAGAAGTCTCAGAGAAATAGTTCAATTAGATTGGCTTTTACAAAGATTCAACAACTATTTCTTAATTGACACCAACATATGCCATCATTGTCTTGAGGAAAATAAATGTAATTCTCTTGAAAGTTCCAGAAAAGTCTAGACTAGATTTAAACTACTGAAATGCCTTTGTTTCATAGGAAACCTTTGAATTAGAATGTTGCAACTGCTTATGTTTATCCATTCCTCATGAAATAAAACTCCAAATTAGTTAAACAATGTTTGAACCCTTCTTATCTTAAAAAAAATATATATGTATATATTTCAACACTCTAAGAGTGATTTGTCTAATGCTTGCAAGATGTTAAAAGTTACTCCAATAACATATAAAACTTCTCTAATCATGTTTTTATGTTTACATGCTAGTGACGAAGCATCACCATTATCATTGTTGCTATACCTTGTGAGTTATAGCCATCACCACTTAGGCACCACCAATTCTAGAGAAATACTGCCACAAGCGCTGTCACTAGCGAACATCTATCACCATAATCAATGCCATTGACATCACATCCTAACTTGTTTTAAGATGATGTTTGATCATGTTAAAAGATTTTTTACATTATTTTGGATTTCTTTAAACCAGCAGTTTTATTGTACCAAAAATGGTGAAAAATTAACAGGTTAGAATTTACTTTTGATTTAGGTACAACCAAACATGCTTAAAAGAATAGTTTTCATTTGGAGGCCTAATAACGCTTACTCCTAATTGGTGTCTTATGTGATGTATGCATAACGAGTCTCATTGTCTCTTTTCTTTTACACTGTGAAGTGGTGGGCTATTAGGAATTACCTTTTTGATATTTTTGAGGAGCACTGGGTATGTCCAGAAATTTTAATAACTTTTGTTGGTTTAAATTAGGGGAACCGTGGGAGTTTAGAGTAACAAAAGACGACGTAGTTTGGAATTTTGCCTTATTTTATTTTTTAATGGAGTACTTGGATGGAGAGGAATTTTCAAAAGTCAAAGATTACCCTTTAATATGGTTTGAGATAAGCTGGTTTTCTCAGCTTCTTTGTAGGTTTATTTGTTAACAATGTTGAGGAGCTGATGTTATTGTGTTGTATGGCAGGTGGGCGTGTCCAAGTTTAATTGAGAAATAGCTACTTGCTTGCATAATGATTAGGCAATGAATCTCTCTCCCACCATTCCCCCCTTCTCTCTCTTTGTCTCTCTCTCCAACACCTATTTTGTATCTAAGACTAGTTTCTCATTTTCTTTGGAGGGCAGCAAAGATATGATGCTTTTTTAGCAAGTGTCATTTACTTTTAGAGGGTGAATAATCTTTCTCTCTCCATCTCTCCCCCCCAATAACTATTTTTATGTCCAAGTTGAATTTCTCAATTTAATAACCAGAGTAGTGTTTTTTTTTAATTCTTGTATAGATATCACATGCTTCTTCATTTGTTTCATTCTCATTCATAGATAAAAGTTGAAAATGTTAAAGGGGAAAATTGTTGTTTGATTTTCTACAGGACAGCTCTTGGAGATGCATGTACTGAGGAAATCACTTTTGCTGATTCTTTGGAAGCATTTGGTGGTGGACAAGATGATCCTGTTAGCATATCAATAGGAGGTTGAGAAGTCTCTTTCTTTTACTCTGAGTCAAATTCTCTCCTTTTCACTTTAGCTCAATCACAAATACACTCTTACATGCAAACATGCTCTTGCTTGACTGGGTTGGGAAGAGAGGGGCTAGGGCAGCAAGGTTCAATAAGGCGAAAAAAAAATATATCTTTAAGATTTTTAAAATATTGTTTCCTTGAAGTTATATACACATGACCATAGAGATAAGATTTTTTTTTTTCAAATATCTTTTCCTCAAAGCCAATAAATCAAACTAAATGTCAAATGGGAGAGAAAGGTGGTTTAGAACATGAGAGGTAAAGTAATCAAATAAAAGAAAATATTTAGCCTTTGTTTGGATGAGGGGAAAATAAAGAGAGGAAAACAAATGAGTGCAAAGTGGAAAGGAAAATGCATTTTACCTTGTTTGGGAATGAAAGGAAAATTGTGGGAAAGGAAAGTAGGGTGGAAAATAATTCAAAATTTTCCTCTTGGGCCCACCAAATTGTGTCTCTCCAAAATTGGAGAGAAATTGAGAGGAAAACTCTCAAAATTACGTAACTATCCTTCATTAATTCTTTATATTCTTCAAAAAAGAAAGGTCAATATTGTAAAATTTTAAAAACTTTCCTCCATTTTTTTCCACTTCACTTTCTTCTCTTCAAACAAGAGAAGGGAAATTACTTTCTTATCTTTATTTTCCCTTCCCTTCAATTTTTTATCTTTCATTTTCCGTTCCTCACTCCCCTCTTCCAAACTTAGTGTTAGTGCCTAATTTATTAATAGATGCTATATGTTAATTGTACAAAATATTTATAATATTTATTATATTATTAAAATATAGTAAATCAATGTATAAAATATAAAGAAAATGATAAAAAAAGAAATTTCTTTCAATTACAGACAGTATTTAAAGAATATAATAATGCTTATATTATTTTTTGGTGATTTTTGAACTATAAATTTTGTTACTCTTCTCCCATGGGTCTAGACTAGCTTGTCTATTGGAGGGTAAAAGAATTGGAAAATGAGGATTGGACAAGATAAGAATCTACTTCTGTCCTATCTCATAGGTGCACCAAACACCTGATGAGGGGAATGTTCTGTCCAATCTACTGAAGAAGGTTGTTTTTTTCTTCAATTTGTACCCGGTCTTGCAGTCTTGTTATAAACAAGCTTGCATGATGATGGTACTCAGAGATTGAAGATTTTAGTTTTTTAAGCTTGCGGGTGGTGATGATACCCAAATTATGCAAAAGGTTTTCTATATAATTTGTTCCCTTGATGCAGGTCCTGTCATATCCAAGTTCATCAATGCATTTCGTGAGCTTGCTACTTATAAAGAGTTCCTTTGTTCTCAGGTGAGTTCTCAAATTGCAAATTAATATAGGGGTACTTGCTAATGGCATTAACTAGCAAGAATGAGTAATTTACACTCTTTCTAGTTTCTACATGCGTACAAAAGTTTAAAACTGTATCCTTTGTTGATATATTTGTCAAATTTATATTCTTTTGGCATTTTCTTAAAAGCAATATTCATCCTTAGTAGTCCTATATTTGTTTTTACCTGTTTATATTTATACTGATGGTTTCCTTGAGAAGAGTGGAGCCACAATTTTTTTTAGGGATGGCCAAAGTCAAAATTATACAGCAAAATATCATAATATAAAATCTAAACATCATAAATAGAAACAAATTTAATAAAATACTCCAATTAAATTAACTCATAATGTAAATTTAATCATAGTAAATTTATCTTAAACAATGAAACACAATCCATGAATTATCCGAAATTTTTTTTAAAAAAATCTTCCATTATGTATGGTATCAGCCGATACGTAATGGGATATCATACTAGAAAAGTAGGAGTGCTTGTGTAGAAAATTTAAAAAGATAAGAAATTGAGGTTTACAGAGCTGTGAATAGTACTTGCGGTGTTGTAGCAGTTGGAGAAAAAGAAGAGGTGGTAATATGGAAGAAAAAACTAGGCACAAAGCCCTTCAAATCAAAATTCATGTTACATAGGCATTGATAGAGATGTAATTAATCCTACTCCTACTAGGGTTATATCCCAAACTAGAAAAATTAGATAGAGAGAAAACAACTTTTAAAATATTCCTACATGTAATAAAAATTCCTAAGTGTTACTAAAACCCTAAATTTCCTTTTAAGAATTAAATCAAAATAGTTCCTAAATTTAGTTTCCTTTGGCTACATCAAATTTAGCAGCTCCAGATCTTTCTAGAGTTGCAGGCCTAAACTAGTGAATATATATACATATATAACAAGAAGAAGTTCGGAACTGAGGCATGGTTGAGTGGAGTATTTCTTTAGGACCTTTAATTAATAGTAACTAATGATTGAGACTCCTCAAATGATGGTATAATGATCGTTTTAGTTATTTTTGTTATATACTTTCAAAATGGTCTAGCATGCTCACGGTAACTTGAACATGTTGTTTTGCGAAGTGTCTTGTACAACAAATATATTCAAAATATGAAATGCTAGGTTCTACTTATATAGCTGTAGAATTTAACTCAAGGCATGCACTTGTGTTTTTTTTTTTTTTTTTTTTTTTTTCTGAATTGGGCATGCCCTTGTTGGGACACCGTCAAGGGTGTTTTACACAAACACATACTCAAAGAAAAACAATCAAATGTTCACACACACAAAAAAAAAAACCAATCAACTGAATTATGTTTTTATTTGCTTTGAATTTTTATGATGGTTATTTGTTTTGAATTTCTGTTCATAGAGGTTATAGTTATTTTGAATTGGGGGATGTACTTAGAAAACTTATTGCTTGGAGAAGTTGTGATATTGCTCTACTTATGCTAGTTCTTCTTTGATTAATGATAATCTCTCTAATTTAAAAGGGGAAAAGATGATGGAAATTCTTTTAAGGTTAAGGTTCAATGTAGTATAATCAAAATCGCAAAGAAATGATTTTATTTGTTTTATAATCAAAATCACAAAGAAAAGTTCTTGTTCTTCTCATATATTTTGTTGAGTTTTTTCTATATCTAACTTGTGACATTTTCTCTATGACAGGTAGAGCATGTGTTAATTGATCGATTGGTACACTTTATGGATGTTGATCTACGAGATGCTAAGGTGCCTTGTTGTGTAACTATAGCTAATATAATAGTCCTCCAATATGAAAGTAAAAGCCAGATTTCCATCATTGTTCTATTATAAGTTAGATCAACCATGACATTGTATTTTGCATATGGTTTTCTTAATATTTTAATTTTTTTTATTAAGGTGGGAAAATTGTGTACTGGGACGTATGACATCCTCCTAAGAGAACACAATGAAACCAAAATGACCAGTGAATCTTATTTGCTATATAAACTATTAAAGAAGCTTTAGATACAAGTTATTTTGGAGGGAAATTGTACTTCAAATTTCTGCCAAAAACCTTGTTGTTCCAGCAAGCTTGTTAGTGGGGTTAGGTGCAAAGTTAGGTCGCTTGTAAGTGAGAAAAAGCTAAGTATGGGTTAATATGGAAAAAGTAAGGCATGGTTGAGGTATGGGTGTATTAAGGTCGTCTTTTGTACGTATTCCAAGCAAACTCTCATGTATTTAAGAGTTAGTGCAATCAATTAAATCTGCTCCTATTGAAGGTTCAAATTCTAGAACCTGTTTCTCTATAATGTTGGTGTTTCTCAGCTTGCCCTTGAAGGTTCATTTACAAAACCTGTGTTGGTGTGTATGTGCTGTGTTTGTATTTGTGTGCAAGCTTTTTGCCCTTCCATTTCTTGAAAATTTTATTATTAATTTAGAAAATAATTTTCAATTTTTTTTTCCTTTTCTCTTTTCCCCACCTCAGCCTCATTGTTGTCTTTCTACCCCTACAAATTACATTGTTAAGCACAAAAGTTCACTACATGGATTGCAAAAGTTCTTTCTTTTTTTTTTTTTTTTTAAAATTTTTAAAAATCCGAATGGTTAGGGGTACTCTTAGGTCAGCTTACGTGTTTATTGAGACTAAAGCCCCTCCTTGGAAGAGTTAAAGGATGCACCTCCTTGAGAGAGTCTAAAGGTGCACCTCCTTAGAAGAGTCAAAGGATGCACCCCTCATGTTTGACCATTGCATTTGGGAATTACCTCTTAGGCGTTGGCAATGAAAAGCTCTTTTCAATGCAAATTAGCACAAATTCAACATTTTTAGTTTCTTCGCAACATTTTTGTGCTCATTAACCTTGGGTCCGAGTATGATAAATCCTCCATGAAATAAAAGACAAAAATAATGAAGCGCTCCTTTTATTTGGAGTGATTTTCCCATCTCAATCAAACACCAGATTTGCTACAGACTGCATTCTTGTTGGACTTGGAGAGGAGAGAGAAAGATGGTGGTGTAGGAAAGAGAAAATTATTTTTTCTTTAAATTAATAATAAAATGTTGTTGGAGCTCTAAGATTTTTGCGATGTATCTTGGGAGGGAGAATTTGAAATTGCTTGTGTCTGCAAAATTGTTAGTGGGGGTTAGGTGATAGATATGGTTTAGGTTGAGTGTGAGAACCAAATTAAATGTGGCTTAAATTCAAGCATGGTTAGTTAGGCTGCAAAATATAGCTAAAGTTATGGTCCCGTGTATTGAAAAGCTCTTGTAACTTGGTTTATATAAGAGTTAGGACAATGAATGAAATGTAAGAACCTTAGGAGTTTCAATTATAAAACCTTTTTTGCTGTCTTTGCATGTGTGTTATGTTCTATTTGTGAGTGTTCTTTGTCCTCCCAGATTCAACAAATGGTATCAGAGCCCCCATGTTCTTGAGAAACCTATTCCAAACTTTGTCTCATATTTTAGGTTTTGCTGAAAATGCAGAAGAAAAAAAAAAAGAAAGAAATTATGCAGATTTTTAGTGCTTTCTGTTTGTAAGTTCCTGGTTTATTTTCTTCCTTTCTCACTGCAACAAATGGTTTAGCTTTTCATGTCTTTGGTTCAAGATGAAGCATGGCATCATCAAAGTTGTGCCTTTGTGAAAATTCCACCCATTTTCAAGGGTGAGAAGTATTTTTTTGGTATGTGAAAGCAAAAATCTACAAAGGGACTAGCAAGTTCATAAACTAAAAATCTGTTAAGGGACCAGCATGTCCATAAACTGAAAAGTTTGTTGAAGGACCAGCATGTCCATAAATTGATAACTCTGTTGAAGGACCAACATAAAAACATAAAAATTTATCAAGGGACCTTTGCACGTCCAAAAACTGCTAAAATTGTTTAGAAGGGCCATGAGCCATCTGTTGCAAGTTCTTGTTGTTGTTCAACATGAAGCAGCGAAAGAACTTGAAGGAAAGAATTTGAAGAAATTCTGGGATGCTCTCAAAGGAGAGTTACTCTCTATGAGGAGTTTTTCTTTGAACTTTGATTCTAACTATCAAACTGTTGGTGTTATTGAAGTTCATGAGAATGTGGTGAGTGATGAAAATAGAGACAAGTGAAGTCAAATTAAGTTGCAAGAATTCAAGTTCACGTTCTGTGGTTCTTGCAAATTCAAGAAATGGTTTAGAAAAACAAACTTTAGTTGTTGTTATGGTTCAACAAATGAATTCCAACATGATTCCAAGTTTGCTAGGGCCAAATTTTTGCAAGAAAAATGCAAGTTTGTTGTGTTTGAATCAAATAATTATGAAGAAGTTCCAGGCATCAAAGTTTGACAGCAGGTTTTGGTGAAAAGTTGTGGAAAATTAAGCTTTGAGTGTTGCAATTTTAAGAAGCAGGTTGCAGAAATTCTAACTAAAGCGTGCAAATTGAAGTCTCCAACAAAAATCTCGAGGAGTGTTGGAGAGCCGAGATTTTTGTGATGCATCTTTGGAGGGAAAATTTGAAATTGCTTGTGTTAGTAGAATTGTTAGTGGGGTTAGGTGATAGGTATGGTTGCGGTTGAGTGTAAGAATCACCTAAGTATGGCTTAAAGTTAAGCATGGTTAGGCTGCAAAAATTAGCTAAAGTTATGGTCTTTTGTACTGAAAATTTCTTGTATCTTAGTCTATGCAAGAGTTAGAACTATAAATGAAATGTAGCAGCCCTAAGAGGTTCATTTACAAAACTTGTGTTTGCTGTCTCTATTTGTGTTATGTTCTGTTTGTTAGTGTTCTTTGACCTCCCAAATCGAACAAAAAAATTTCAGTTTTGACTTGCAAGATATAATTGACACTAAATTTTAAAATTATGGTATGATTGGCACAGAAAAAAGAATAGGTTAAAATTGAAAAAGTGTGAAAGAGGTTGGGGATTTTTAACCATTAGGCCTATATATATATATA
>CATKHJ010071142.1:0-18380 GCA_949750685.1 Vernicia montana | reverse complement strand
TATTAGACTTAGGGAATGTGTTGCTTAGAGATAAGAACACTCCTTTGTGATTATTTAAAAGATTTCCATAAAACTTAATGGGTTTGTGTTAATTGTTTGTGATCACGAGAGTAGACGTAAGGTTAACATAAATATTTGTGTTGTATCTTGAAAGAGAACATCATATATTTTAGGGAAATCTAATCATTAATTCTAATAAAATTAAACCAATCTAGAGAACATAGAAAAGTCATAAGTAATCAATTGATGAAATCTAAATCCTAGATCTTTATCATATATTGAATTTGTCTTTTAAATTTTCTTACATCTATTTTAATTTTCTTTTTCTTCACAACTGAATTAATTTTCTAAATAATAGAGTAATCATAGTTTTTGGTAATTGTCAACATCTTCCATGTGTGATCGACACTCTATTCACACACTATTACTTGCCCACGATCTATACAATTACAGATTTATCACAACATCTCCTATGGACAGGGACAAGTCTCTCGATAGGGTTACCACGAGCAGCTTCGACTCTTGGCCTTCTGTCATTATTCTGGCCCCGGTTCATGTCAATACCCATAGCATCCAAACGATCTATTATTGCCTCAAAGCGTTCCTCGAAACGCTAGAATCTTCGATCAATCTATTGCTCTATATGTGTTTCCAAATGCTACTCCAATCATTGCAACGCTTCGTCCCCAATGAGTGGGGCTCAGTCTCCTGAACACCGTCATGAAGACCACCGCTAGTCGTCATGGGCTCTAATACCACCTGACGTAGCGTAAGCAAAAGGCACAAAAGCCAATTTAGGGTTTAAATGTTTTCTAGAATTATTTGATGCCCTAAACAGGCAAAGCATATGTTTAAATAGGGGTCCCAAAACCCTAAACACATGAACAAATATGAAAACTGCCAAAAATGGCAGTTTCATAATAATACACCAGAAAAACATAAAGATTAAAATAAGGAAAACGACATAGACGGCACCTAAATTCGAGCTTCCTACCAAAAGTGACAAGCAATTTATTAAATTACCATAAATAGAAAATTTGCCCGTTTAGGGGTCCAAATGAGAAAATTTGGCCGAAAAACGACGTCAGTCATCACTAAAGGGATGAGTCGGATCCGTTAGACCATTTCTCTTTGGATCAAGTTCCCGCAGGGCCCAAATTCTCAGCTGCCCCGAGCCACTATTTCTTCTATTTGACTCGCTGCCTGTCCAATCGGATCATAAACCCCTCTGCAAAGGCCTCCACATCATTAAGACTTGAAGCTAGCAAGACATCTTCATTCTTTTTTGACACATATTTTTTCCTTTGACATTTGTCTTGACATGCACATAATATTATGCCTTAGTTTGTACAAGTATTGATACCTACGTAACCTTATATATATATATATATGATGGTGATGGTGATGGGTGGTCGAAAATATAAATCCTTGGCTACGTTTGTTGAAAAAACATATGTTCAAGTAAAAATCTAAAGAAACATAAATTACTGCAATTATTCTTACCTGAAGAATAGGTAAGAATCTTTCTATCCAAAAAAAAAAAATCTATATTTATTAAAATAATTACAGATATCAAAAATATACTTTTGTTTGACATATACTATTTGCTGCTACTTTTTTTTTTATCATATTATGTTTTAATTGTATAAAACCTGTAATAATTTCATATAGAATAAAAAGATAATTATCATAACAATAATTTTTTAATTTATGATAATAATGAGTATTATTGTATACAAATATTGACTAAATCAATACATAAACTAGAATTTCAAAATATACATATACATAACATATATCATACATATATCTAATATATATTTAAAGATACCAAACATATAGCTAACATATAACATTTTTTAAATTACATATATCTTATACTGTAACTTTGTAAAGAATTTCTTTTATGACTATTTTTGAAATTAGAATCAAATTACAAACACTGAAAAAGAAAACGAGTTCAAAATTACTTTTAAACGTGCATGCCAATGGGATAACTCTGTTTTTTTTCAGAACAAGTTAAGCAATTTTCCATAACTACGGGTATCACGCAATATCGTTAAAGAACTATTCATCTCACTCTCCATTTCTCGCCTTTCACTTTCATTGCATTTGTCAGTATCTTGATCAAATACATTCATTGAAACATTTACATATTCATATAAAAAGAACGAAAATAAACACTGGTCCAAGATTTCCTCCTATTATTTTCTCATCAACCAAACGTACCACTCACACAAAAGTAACAGCTCTTCTCATAAGCTAAAATACAAAAACTCTACTCTCACCTCACCAAAATCTTAAAAAAAAAAAAAAATGCAAGAGCCATAAATGAAGCACAAGAAAACAGTGGTATTTGAGATTAAAAAAAAATGAAAAAAAAATACTTCAGAGATAAAAGGTAAGCGAGATAAAAGATAAAATAATTTTTTAGGGCATGAAAATGAAGGAGTCACGATGATAATAAGGTGTTAAAGCGGTGAAAGAGGACTCCGAACAATTGTGAGAGTACCGCATCATAAAGATGAGATATGATGGGATATGAGAAAAGAAATGTTTGAAGAAAGATGATAATGGGCAAAGTCAAAGGATAATGCTAATCCACATCCCTTTGTTTCCATCCACACTATATATTGATTCAAAAAAAAAAAAAAAAAAAATTTCCACACTATATACATGTTATTTTCCTTGTTTAAAAATATGTTTTTGCAAGAAAACTTAAGTCATCGTATAAATATTATTTTATTATTTTTAGCTTATTTTAAAAAATTTCCCTTAAATAAATTTAATATGTTAATATATTTTTTACACTCTTGTGGGCCGGGCCAAGGAAAAAAAAAACCACATGTGAAGGCCAGAGTAATGAATTTAAAAGTTGAGGAAATTACACCAAATATATATATATATTTTTTAAATATCTTTTTATTTTTTTAAGTTTTTAAAAATGTCTTTTTTTTTTATATACTTATGACATAATTTTGATATATTTTTAAAAATAAGATATTTTTTAATAAGTATATTTAAAATAAAAAAAACATGTGTGAAAATATTTTATCTTTTAAAAAAAAATTAGTGTAAAAATCTCTTAAAACTTCATTAAGGACATTCAACAACTAACCCAAGTTAAAAACTGAGATAGCCGTTAGAGAAAAATTTAAATTGAAACAACAAAAATGTAAAGATTCGATAATAATGATTAAAATAAGAGAATGTTTGTTTATACATAATAGTTTTTTTTCAAAAATAAAAAAATAAAAACCAGAAGTAAGAACTAAAAAGAAATTTTGTAATTTGTAGTCTCTTTCGTCAGTTACTGGGGAAAGTAAGATTCATAATCCAACGGCTCGCTCTCTCTTCTCTAACGGCTCTTATCTTTCTTTTTTTTTTTTTTTTAACTTGTCAGATCTGCCCGCCTCTCTCTATCAAAAATTTGAAATTTCTTCTCTCTCTCTCTCTCTCTCTCTCTCTCTCTTTATTAATAACCAAAAAAGTTCGATCTTTTGAAAATGTTTTCTTGGACTACGTTCCTCGCTCGCTCTCTCTCTCTCTCTCTCTCTTATCTATTACAAGAGCCTATTGTCATCACTTATCATTAATCAATTTCTCTTTTTTACCCATCTCTCTGTATTGAATTCAAATTCTCCATTTCTGTAACTTCTCTCTCTCTCTCTCTCTCTCTATTTCTTGGTCTCTGTTTTATTGGGTCTTCAAGAAATTAACCAGTCTCTCAATTTCTCTTTTTACCCATCTCTATATTGAATTCAAATCCCATTTCTGCTACTTCTTTCTCTTTCTTGCTGTCTCTGTTTTATTGGGTATCTGTTGTATTATTGGGTAATCAAGAAACCAGCCATGGGTGGCTGTTTAAGCAGGAAAAATGGGTCTTCTTTCAATTCTTCTTTGAACATTGCAGCTTCCCCTGTTTCTGTTGCTGCTAAAGAACCCATACAAGGTCCGGAAAAAGGGGAAACAGAGGTGAAAATCAAGAAAAAGGTAGTTGAGGAAGAGAAAGTGAAAAAAGAAGTAGCAGTAGTAGAAGAAGAAGGTTTAGTAAAGAAGGAAATTTTTGTTATAAAACATAGAAAGAGCCATGATAGAGAAAGAATTTTGATTCCTTCTCAAAATGATGTCTCTGTTGTAGAAGAAAAAAGGGTTTCTTCTATAACTCCTGCTAGTAGTACTAACACTAATCCCAGTGCTTGTTCTGTTGAATTGGGTAATAATGTTAGTAGTAGTAGTATGGTGGTGAGGACTTCAAGCTGTACTAAAGAAGAGGTGGATGCTATTCTTATACAATGTGGAAGGCTTAGCAGGAGTAATTCCTCTGGAAAGGTTGCTTCTTCCGGAAGGAAATACTCCGGTTCGAAGAGAAGTTATGACTTGGATCAAGAACAAGATATGGAGGTTGCTAATGCTACTGCTAATTATGATTATAAAAAGAGAGGCAATGATTCATATTGTAATGATGATGAAGATGATGAGATCGGTGGTGCTGTTGCGGAGAGAAGACAACATCGACAGCGCCACCGCCATTCGGGTAGGCCTTCGCCTTCTTCTTCTTCTCAAGGAAGGCGAAGGACGCCTAGTAGGGAAAGAGAGCAGAGGTCTGGTAGCAGAGAAAGAGGCAATGGCAGCAGCAGTAGTGGGAGGAGAGTGAGTCGATCTCCAAATCGAAGATCAGAAACTAATCCTGCTACTGCAAATTCAAATTCAAATGGTACTAGTAATGGTAGTAATAATTCTAGTACTAGTAATAGGCCTGGAAAGATGGTCTCTGTTCCTGCTACTGTTTCTTCTTTAACAATGGATAAAAGCAACAATAATGGCATCGAGCCCCAAACTGCTTCGGCTTCCATTAAAAGGATCTCTGTGAAGAGAAATGTTGGAGAGGCAGCTGTGGCAGGTTCAAGAAGTGTAGCATCGCCGCGTTCACAATCTCCGGCCAGAGCAAATGGTAGGGGTTCTAATGAGAATAATAGTAATCAGCAGCAGCAGCAGCAACCATCACTTAGCCGCAGTTCTTCAAGAAAAGCAGAGCATTCGCCTCATAGAAGAAACCCATTGAGTGAAATTGACACAAATTCTCTTGTGTATGCACAAGCAACTGGTAACAACAAAAATGCTTGTATCAACAACAACAACAATAATAGCTCCAGCAGAGTTCAAATCAGAAACAAAGAAATTGAAGGACAAGTGGTTGTTAAAGAATCTATTAGTGTTCTAAATCAGGTATACCTTAATTTTCCTATCAATTCTTGTCATTTTTAGATACAATATTTCTAAAGAAGTAATTAGTTTCATTGTTTCATTTCTTATCCCTGCATTTTTTATCCCAAAAAGAAATGAAATATGACCTTCTTCTTTTCTTTTTTCTTTTAAGGTGCAAAAGCCAAATGCTGAGACAAACAGAGTTGTTGCTCAAGGGACTAATTGCAAAGTGAGCAGCAACTTTGTGAAGGAGCCACCAGTAATTGGGGAAGATGCTAAATTACAATCATCAGTAATTGGAGCTGACTTGAAACCTCAAACTCTAACAAGAAGTAGGTCAGCCAGGAGATCTAGAGACCTAGATTTCAATCCTGAAACTCTATTGAATCCGGCCGCCCCATCATATACTGCACTATTGCTTGAAGATATACAAAATTTCCACCAAAAGAACACCACCACCACCACCACTATCCCTCCTTCATTCTCTGTTCCGGCGTGTGTAACTAAGGCCTGCTCCATTCTTGAAGCAGTTGCTGATCTCAACTCCACTACAAGCTCCAATCTTTCTTGTCCTACTACCACAGATGTTGGAGCTAATCTTATTGGGAAGAAACTAGCAGAGGCGAAAGACCCTTTTGTAGAATCTGAAATACTAGTAAGTGATGATTTAACGGAGCCAAGCTTCCACAAGTATGTAACAGTGAGAAGGGGAGGCACATCTTGTGCAGCAGAAGATATGGATGGCCAAGAATCCTCAGGCAGCAATAGCTTTGTGGGTAGTGGTAGCCAACAGCATTGGGGATATTCTACCTCTTCCTGGGAACCAAACTCGGCCGATTCAACTGATCGTTGGACTTCAAGATCAAACACCAGAGAAGAAGATGACATGGAAGAAGCTAGGAGAGGATTTAGTGGACAGAGAAGTGGAATTGGGCGTGGCAGAGTTGGTTCCAGTAAAAATCTTCATTCAACTCCTATTGTTGCAGCTACTGCTTCAACATAAGGTTAATGAATGAATGAATGAATTTGCTTATTTGGCTCTATAGTTTTTCTCTCTTCTTTTTTTTTTTTTTTTTTTTTTAATTTTTCATCCCACTGATTTTGTGGTTTTCTAGTTTGTAAACATTTTTAGTTGTTTGGTGGTTGCAAACTTGCAACCATTCTTTTCATGTTTAATTGAAGCAGTGATGATTTACTCAGAAGGGGGAATTTTTTTTTCTGCTATCATTTCTTCAGCTTAATTCTTTCTAAAGTTTTCATTTTTATGTTATTACTTCAACCAGATTTTGAAGGGGTAATGGCACTAGGAAATGATATTCCTAGTATTTCACTATATTACCAACCAAGACCAAATGTACAAACATTACAACAAAACAAATGATATTCCTAAGATTTCACTATATTACAAATTTGTAACATAGAAGAAACATTATTCTAAATAGAAATTTCTAAGCTGATAAAAAGCAGAGTACTACTTTGCTTTCTCCATTACAAGATGGGGCCAAATATACAAACATTACTACAAAACAAATGATATTCTATAGTTTTTCCTATGTTACTAATAATTTCTAAATTAAAAAGAACTATTAATTGAAACAGAATTATTTGCCTTCAAGTGTGACTTCATTTTGCAGTCACTTCAATTTGTTTCTGCCTTGCTTTCAGCTTTCTCCACCATAAGATGAGGTTGGTCTTAATTTAACAAGCAGTGTTTATTTTGGCAAAAACAATGTTATGGTAGAATTTCACCTACATACATTCTACAAAGAAGATTAGTTCTAAGTGTTCCTCTGCTTACAGGTAGACTAGTAAATGTATAGTGAAACTGATTGCTGACCTCCGTAAGATCAACATACAGTCTTGAACTGAGAAAGTTCAAGTCATCAAGGTGCGGTCTACCTGATTCGGGTGCCTTGAGGTGACATCTCCGTCATTATGAATCATATGTAACCCTGGGAAAGTCCCAAATTCCAACCCTTATTTACAGTAGTGCTAGTAAGCCCTTAGGCAGCATATTGTGATTGATATATTTAAACACATGCTATAAGCATGCCTCGATCTAGAGATCAGGAGTATACCAGATCATGGGCATTTTCTTACCTTTTTGCATTTTTATTTTGGCAAAAACAATGTTATGGTAGAATTTCACCTATATACATTCTACAAAGAAGATCAGTTCTAAGTGTTCCTCTGCTTACAGGTAGACTAGTAAATGTATAGTGAAACTGATTGCCGACCTCCGACATACAATCTTGAACTGAGAAAGTTCAAGTCGCCAAGGTGCGGACTATCTGATTGGGGTACCTTGAGGTGACATCTCCGTCACTTTGAATCATATGTAACCCTGGGAAAGTCCCAATTCCAACCCTTATTTTCAGTACTAGTAAGCCCTTAGGCAGCATATGGTGATTGATATATTTCGATCAACTTCATTGTAAACACATGCTATAAGCATGCCTCGACCTAGAGATCAAGAGTATACCAGATCATCGGCATTTTCTTACCTTTTTGCATCTTATAAGCAAAAATGCTTCATTCAATACTGATGCGATAATTGACCAAGTATATTGCAACCAAAGTAACCATAGCTCCAACAAGTTGCAAGGATGTGAATGTCTCACCAAGATATAGAAACCTGCAGTTAGAAACCCAATCACCAAAGAATAAATCAAGAAAAGACAGGAAGTTGTATTGATATATTATGCATTATTCATCGGTAATGGTTCGAGCCATAGCTCAATTTATCTTTAGCATATAAACTTGTGTTCTATATAAATCAATCTAAAAAATTGTAATTATCCTGTATTCTTTCATTGTCTTTTGATTGAAGAGACTTACCCAAAAATTGAAGCAAACATTGGGGTTAAAAAAGTGAGAGAACTGAGCTTTGTCAGGCTACCTGAAATTTGCAAGCAATGACCAATCAGTTTCCAAAGGATGCCAAAAATTAAAACTAGGCCTTGTATAAATTTTAAATATGTGCCGACTATGCAAACTAAAGCACAGGAAAAACAAAAGAACATTTCAACCAATTATCATATGACCAACTTAATTTTAATTACGAAAGTGAACTAGAATAAAAGAAAAGAAACAACCAAATGTAAAAGAAAAAAACAAAAATAGATTTTTGTAGATTGTAACCTTTTGTCGCAGTGTAGAAGTACACCCCATAACTAACAGCACTGCCAAAAATAGAGGTATAAAGGAGTGCCAATACATCACTTGTTGTCAACTTCATAAGACTTCCACTGAAGGCAGGATCATGATTGAGAATAGAGATTACCATAAGAGGAAGACCGCCAATAACCATGTGCTGCAATTAAAGTTCAGGTGAGACTGTCAATCTCCCTTCTATTTGCTTGAATACTTCATAAAACCAAAATGAGGCAGCAGGACATCATACAGCATTGTAAGCAAATCTCACAACAAATTTGAATATTTTATCCTCCATTTACATCTGGAATACAGCCATACATGATCTACTATCCCGATGAAAAAAATACCAGAACATCACATCAACAATTCACACATAAAAGCACACTTAAAAAGAGAACTAAAAAAAAACAAGAGAGAAGGAAAATTTCCAATGACAATTAACTATGAATAATTAATTATCAAGAATATCATTGTGTTACAAATAATAAGCTGGTTGATGGGCAATTCAGAATAACCTACCCATCCAGTCGCCATAACAGGATCAGAGTACTTAGAAACCCAGCGGACCATGACTGTGCCAACTGCCATGCTCTGAGCAGCAAGAAGCATCCACCACTCTCCACTTCCCCATAATGAAAAGTTACCCTCATCCAAAGTAAGAACAGGTAACTGCAGAAAAAACCACATCATCATTCAATAAAAATAAGGGGAAAAATAAGAAAATCCTATAGAGACCTGAACTTCTTTTTACCATTTCAAAAGCAGAATGTAGAAAGGAAAATTTTTGTAATGCATCACATGCTCAATGAAATAATTAACAGTGAGGAAAAGAGACCAGCAGTGCTCTGAGGAAGAAAACAGAGGACTTCTGCTCAAGGGTGGGAAAATAGTAACTACTAACCAATGTCACATGCATTGCTTTCAGCCTCAGGTGCCATGTCAAAGTTAAAGTGGAATTATTTTGTTCACATATGCACTAAATTGTCAAAAAATTAATAAAAGAAGAAGAAGATAGATTGCATTTTAGAATGAAATTTTACAAAGTTCAAGCCAATGTGTGAAGGCGCTTAGCTGAATGGTTCTTACATGCAATTAAAAAAAAATTTTGAAGGGTACTTTGATGGGAGCTGAATTTTTGAGGTCCCAGTCCTTGTAAGATTTTGAATGGTATCAGCTCTAATGCATATGCCATTGAACCATTGGAATATCTCAACCAGTAGAATATCTATGAAATCTCATATTGAACAATGTCATCCTGATCATTACCAGGAAAATGAAGCAGAAAACTTGTCAGCAGCACCATACATTAAGAAAGGCATTAATATTGTCTTAAATGTTCAAAGATCTTGCCTAACTAGGATAACATTTCTAAATTTCTTGAATCTTGACTCTAGTTACTTTACTAGGTAATCTAGATGTCCATCCATAATAGCAGAAACCTATCTCAAATCCTCCACAAAGATAAAGTGATAAACAGTTTCCCCTTCAGAAGTATGAGATCTATGGACAAAGAAACCCAATAGCCAAGATATCATCTAAGCCTAACCTAAAGCTTAAAACTTTTAGCATACATAAAGTAAATATATAAATCAAGCATTTCAACAAGTTTCACATGTTAAAATATTATAGCAATGCTTTAGGCATGAGATAAAGAAAGAGCAACAACATATAGTGCATCAGAAATAACTATTTCTAGTTAAAAGCACTGGTGATGGACTATTTTCCACACACATAGACACAAGACAAGTTGTAATCTAGTGGCAATCAATACATCAATAAATAATATCATGAAGAATTGCTGATATCATGTGAAAAAAAAAATATTCGAACAGCAATTAACAAGGAAGCAAAGGAAACCTTTGATTTTTTCTTTTCCTATTTAGCTAGTAGGATGTGTGATAGTTCATTTAAAATAAGCAATGATGAAGTTCCCCAACTGATAAGATAAGTTAGCTAACATTAATGCACATTGAAATCTCACTTCTATATGTAGAATAATCACAATTCAAGAGTTCACCTCAAGAAGTAAAAGTCCTACAACACCAAGTATAAGGCCTGCAGCTCCAACCAATCCAATGGATTCGCCAAATAACAAGGCTGCAAGCACAGCCACTGTCAGAGGTTGTGAGTCAATTATAACCTGCAGTAATAATAATCCATGAACTATATCGTCATTTAGTATTGTAGAAGGGAATATCATAGGTAACAGGCTATATAATTCTTTGAAGAACTAAATTCCTGCCCTCTCCCACTCCCCCTTCTGTCTTCAGTAACAAAGAACTTTTTCTCATTTGTGAAGGTTAATTTAGTTCCACGTAAAGATGAGTTCTCATAAAATGAAATTTTTGCAATTGATCCTCTTAAAACTTTTCAGTAAAAGTGATCAGAAATTAATTTTAAGCTTTGAATTAAAAGTATCAAGACTAATTTTTTCCCCCAACTTTGTGAAGCAAATGCAGAAATGATCTGAAGTGCAACAAACTAAATTCCACAAATATTACAAAAGAATTAAATTGCTAGATAAAGAAAACATACACTTCCTAAACCTGCAGATGTCCTCTGCAATCCTTCTGCCAGAAATCCCTGTTCCACCATTTTTATTGTTATCAGACCCAAGAAATAACAAAAATCGTATCAAATTTTACAATATACAGAAAGAATCAATTCACATGATAAGTGTAAAAGACACCAAGTCTTGAATTTATCTGTAATCTAATTTCTATCAAACTAATCACAGGCTTAGAATATCAAGCCCATCAAAATTTAACTGAAACCCATCAATTCAGTCACAATTCCATGCATAATTGTATTAAATAAAGCATTAAATTGAAGTGAACAATTAGGGAAAACCTGGAAACAAGTAGCATCAATAAGGCCAAAGAGAGCAATAGAAAACCAAGCATTGAGTCCAGAAGGTAAAGGTCTGTTCTTGGAGGCAGCAAATGCAACCAAAAGTAACCCAGCAGGAATAAGCCGAAAAGCAGCCACAAAGAAAGGTCCAGCGAGAGGCAAAACCTCTTTCATCGCCACCATAGCCGTACCCCAAAAAAAGAACGGCGAAACCAAAATTCCCGTCTCCACCACCATTCCCACTAAATCACTTCTCAATTCTTCCCTTTCTCGTCCTTCTTCTTCCACCACCACTACCGGCTTCGCAGTCGATAACATTGTACCGTTGGTTTCAGAAGTAGAGATAAGGCACTCCACGTCCAAGCCTGTACCCACACAATCAACAACAGATGATGAAGAACCATTGTTAGAATCTGATGATTTTGATTCCGATTCCACGTTTTTACTACTAGTGGTGCAATTCAAGATGAAACTGCTCCTTCTTCTTCTTCTTATACTTGTTGTACTGTAGGTGTATGGTGGAGATGAAGAATTGAAATGACCATTATATGATGAAGAAGAGAAAGAGATGGAATTGAAATTGATGGGTAGAAAAGGAAGGGACTTGCAAGGGCTTGAACAACAAGGAAAGACTAGATTCATTTCTTCTACTCTTCTTCTCTGCTCGTCTTCGTCTAACCACTGTAAGCACTAGGCAGTGAACACTTTGCTGTTTAAGCGATGACAAAGGGCGACCAACAGCACCACGTCTGCTTCTATTATTTTTTTTAATATTTAATTATCAAGTTAAATTTTTTATCAAAATCTATTGGTCATTATTTTATTGGATTAATTTTTTTATTATTATTATTAACGCTGCTTAAAAATAGATTGATGATTGACGTTCAAATTACTTTTTTCTTTTTTTTTTTAACCTTAATATCCATAAAAATGAATTTTATAAAATTTTATAAATTTTATTTTGAATGACATTTTTTAAAATTTTTATTTTTAATTAAAAAATATTCATTTTAATTTTATAAATTCAATTTCATATGACTAAAATATAAATTCTTTTAAAATAAGTAAAACTTCCAATTGAATTTCACAAAACTAACAAAATAAATATTACAAAGACGTATTGAATAAATTTATCTTAAATTTTACTTTTTTTTTGTAATTATATCCTATTTTAATAAAAAAAAAATAGACGATTTTTTACTTCAATTTTAAAATAATTGTTGTAATTATAACCCAAAAGTTTAAATCGGGAAAAACCCAATTTAGGGATGTACTTTAACCAAAAATTTTAAGGATAAAATATTATTTAATCATTGAAATTTACCTTAAATAATGATTTCGTCTATATACTTTGAAAATGTCACTTTTTAATTCTTGAAATTTTATTTCGTTATACTAAGTGGTCCTTCTGTTATTTTTTTCGTTAAAATTTTATGAAAAGTCTAAAATATCCCTCATTTGCAATTAAATTTTCTATTGCAACCATTCAAATGCATTGTCAAATTGCCAATTGATTATTGCTTTTGAAATAGAAAATTAAGATTTAGAAAATCTTTACAACGTTAATTCTCATTTTCAATTATCTTGCTATTTTTGGCAAATCAATAGCATCTAACCAAGCGATCTTGTCTTTTCTCTCTGAAAAATTGTCTTTTTTCTCTTGTCCTCTAACAAGCTTTCATCTTTTTCATTCCATTTGCTTTGTTTTCTGTTATCATGGCTAGCTCGAGTAACAACATTTCTGATTTGGAAGACCTATATGCTAAGGTTACATTGGTAGATGAAGTGGAAGGAGGTGTTGAGATAGTGGATTCTGATGAGGAGGAGGAAGGTGGTTCTGTCGATCTGAGATGGGCCATTGTAGGTAGGTTTCTAACTGATAAGGGCATCAATTTTCTATCCATGAAGAATGTCCTTGCATCGGTTTGGCGTCCAGTGTATGGAATGACAGCTAAGGAACTGAAGCCAAATCTTTATCTCTTTCAATTTATGCATGAGAAGGATGTGGTACGTGTTATCAAAAATGGACCTTAGTCTTTTGAACAACAACCCATGTTGTGCAAAAGGTTAAAAGAGGGTGATCAGCCTTCCAAAATACCATTGTTTATGCTTTAGTTTTGGGTCCAAGTTTATGAACTTCCATGTGGATTCATGTATGAGAAGGTTGCCAAACAAATAGGTAACTATATTGGAGTGTTTGCTAAATGTGATCCTAATAATTTTGGAGGAAATTGGAGGAGTTATATGAGGATTCGTGTGTCCTTGGATGTTCGTAAGCCATTGAAGAGAAAGATGCAAATTAAGAAAAAAGGGGGAGAGTGTGCTTGGATTAATTTCAAATATGAGAGGCTAAACACATTTTGTTTTTACTGTGGTTTACTTGGACATTCTGAACAGTTTTGTAAACAAGCTTATGATTCAATGAATGCACTCATAGAAAGAGCCTATGGACCTTGGCTTCGTGCTCCTCAAAGGAGAGCTAGCAATTATATAGGGGCGAGATGGTTATTAGATGGATCGGAAAGTGATTGTGCAGTTGCCGGAATAGTGTCGGAAGGAGGCGGGATTGGAGACGGAAATGATGAGAGGTTGATTAAGGAAAGTGCGTTGTCAACCCCTTTAATTAAGGCAACTGCTAATGTTAAAGGAGTAGATGGAGGAGGGATAAGTGGATTTATGGAGGATATGGTGGTGGATAATGATTCTATTATCCAAGAGGATAGTGTCAGTTTTAATGGAGTTGTAATTGTGGATCCCAAAAGGAAACGTAGGGATGATTCTGTAGCTACTAATGGGCTTGATGGAGTGGGTCTAAATCCAAATGACACTCTACCAAAAAACTTGGTGCAGGCGGGTTCTGGTTCCTAGGCCCGTCCAGCCTAATGAGTACCCTAAGTTGGAACTGCCGTGGCATGGGCAGCCCACGGTCAGTTCAAGAACTCGTAGACCTTGTGTCTCTGAAAAAGCCATGTTTTGTGTTCTTAATGGAGTTAAAGGTAGGGAGAAATAGAATAGAATTTTTGAAGGATAAGCTTGGGTATGAAGGCCTTTTTGTAGTTGATAGTGTGGATTTGAGTGGTGGGCTGGCTTTGTTTTGGAAGGAGAAACAGATGGCCCAATTACTTAGCTACTCTAGAAATCACATAGACATTTCAGTTATTGTTGAAGGGATGCCTAACTAGAGACTAACCTGTTATTATGGTTTTCCAAAGAGGCAGCGTCATAAGGATTCGTGGAATTTCTTGAGGAGTTTAAAGCATAAATCTTGCAAGCCCTGGTGTGTCCTAGGAGATTTCAATGATCTTCTATGTCAAAGTGAGAAGAAGAGTAGATACCCTTATCCAACGAGCTCGATTCGTGGTTTTGCATAAGCAGTTTCTGATTGTGCTCTGTCAGACCTTGGTATGCTGGGTTATGCGTTTACCTGGGAGAATAATCGAGAGGGTGAAAATTGGACTGAAGAGAGGCTTGATAGAGCGCTGGCAGATTCAATTTGGTGTTCATTATTCCCTAATGCTAAGGTACTTAACCAAATTACCTTTTTCTCTGATTATTCTGCCATCTTTCTTGATTTTCCCTCTTATTCTAAAAGGAAAAAAGAGAGAAATTTTTGGTTTGACAGTGCCTGGTTGGGTGATGAAGATTGTGATAGGGTGGTCAAGGATAGTTGGTGTGAGCTTGGGCATACCGATTTACAGAGTCGAATTTCAAATCTAAGTGCCAATTTAAGGGAATGGGGTAATAATGTTTTCTAGAAATTAAAGAGAGATATAAATGTTTGTAAACACAGATTAAAGCTACTGAAGCCTCACCGTGATACTCGTTCTTTGGATGAATACAAAACTTTATCTCTTAAACTCAATAACCTTCTTAACCAGCAAGAAGCTTATTAGCAACAACGGGCAAAACAACATTGGTTGATTAATGGCGATTTGAATTCCAAATTTTTCCATCAGTACGCATCTGCTAGACGACGAAAAAACTCTTTTGATAAATTGAAGGATGACAATGGCAATTGGTTTGGATGGGAGTATGGTTTATAAGATCATATTTTTAGTTATTTTCAAGAGTTGTTTAGAACAGCAGGAAGTGATGATAGTGGTATTCTGGATAAAGTTACATCTAAAGTCACTGGAGTGCATAATGATCTGCTTCTGAGGCCTTTTGATCCAGGTGAAGTGAAAAAGGCTCTGTTCTCTATGTTCCCTGAGAAATCCCCAGGACCGGACGGTCTCAATCCTGGATTCTTTCAGCACTATTGGGAAGTAGTCGGTAACGACATCACTGATTTCTGTCTATCTTGTTTGAATCATGGTCAGTTTCCTTGTGATTTAAATGCTACTAATATTATTCTCATCCCTAACAAGAAGCAGCCTGAAATGTTAAATTATCTTAGACCGATTGCTTTGTGTAATGTGATTTATAAAATCATGTCTAAGATGTTGACCATTCTGATGAAAGATATTCTACAAGATGTGATTTCTCCAAGTCAAAGTGCTTTTGTGCCTAACTGTTTGATAACGGATAATGTGATGGTGGCATATGAAGTGGGTCACTTTCTCAAAAGGAAACAGAATGGTAAAGAAGGTTAAGTAGCTCTCAAACTTGATATGTCAAAAGCGTATGACCGGATTGAGTGGAGTTTTTTTTGAAGAATATGATGCTCAAGTTGGGTTTTGATGAACGGTGGCTGAGGCTAGTTATGCTTTGTGTTACCTCAATTACGTATATTGTGTGTCAAAACGGTGAATCAATTGGTCCTATTGTGCCTTAACGGGGATTGAGACAAGGTGATCCTTTATCGCCTTATCTCTTCATTATTTGTGCGGAAGGATTGTCATTACTTTTAAATGATTTGGAATTGAAGGGTAGAATCCACGGATGTCAAATTGCAAGACAAGCTCCTACGGTTTCTCACCTATTTTTTGCCGATGATAGTTTGCTATTTTTCAGAGCTAATCTTCAAGAAGCAAGGCATATTAAAGAGTGTCTTTGGGTGTATGAAATGGTGTGAACCCTCAATTTTGCACTCCTAAGATACTGCCGCAACTTGACACTTGCTAAATTTCGTGCGCTACGCAGAGCCGGTACAGCGGTCCCGCTAGCCGGTTAGAGGGCAGGGGTCAAGGGGGCAGCGACCCCTCGAAAAAATGGATTTTCATGCATAATATTACAAGGAGACTGACACTTTTTCGACCCCGACTATACTTTCTATACCAGACAGTACCTTTTCAAAACTGATCAGATTTTCTCCATATCTGACTGCCAAAATGTCCGATAATTAATTTCGGATCCACCGCCACTGACCGGTAATTTTTCAGGCTTCAGAATAGCCCAAAAACTGACCCAGAAGATTCGAAAACTGACCTGAATGTCCCGAAAACTGACCCGAAAGATCGAAAAACTAACCCGAATATCCCGAAAACCCAGAACCAGCTCGGCCGAGCCGCTGGGGAGCGTTTTGCCCCCGCTGGTGCCTCGGGCGGCGTACCCGTACCCTGCACCCCAAAATTACCCTTTTGCCCTCCTTTTTGTGAAATTCTGAATTTACTCCTACCTTTTTCTGTTTTTTGAATCATTTTTGGTCTTTTCACTCAACCCCATTTTCCTATAAATACCTCCCTCCATTTCATTTCAAAACACACCTCAAGCATTTGTTGATTTGCTATCCACTTGTTTCATCTCTCTCTCTCTTTAATTAGCTTTTACTCTCTAATTAATTAGTTAGTTAATTAAAAATTAATTTTACTTAACTAATTAATCTTTTTTTTTTAAATTTCCATCCACTCTCAATTAATTAATTAATTAAAAATTAATTTTAATTAATTAATTAATCTTTTTTAAAAATTAAATTTTCACTCAAATTGATTAATTAATCATTTTAATTAATTAAAGTTTGAGCAATCAAAAACTCTTTTTTCAAAATCATCTTATTTTTTGAAACGGAACTCCACTCCGGTAAAACCACTCTCCCACCACTCAAACCCACCAAGAAGGTATAATCTCTTACCCTTACTCAAATCCCAAATCAAACCAAACCAATCAAATCTGACCGATTTCTAAACTCCCTTTCACCTCATAATGGAACGAACTACGCGGGTTTTGATCCCCATTCAATGGGGTACGTAGGCACGCTTGGAATCTAAAATCCAAACCTCAAATCCAAATCCAAATCTCAACCAATCCTCTCCCCCATTTATTTTTTCCGTGTAAAATGTAAATTTATACTTTCCATATAAATTTCAATTAATGTAAGTAGCTAATTATTTGTGGAGTAAAGGAGTGATTTTGTGATTTTCCTAATACCCATAAGGGTTAAAGGAAATACTCTCCTTTACTTGTGGATGTTTAAATACTCGCTCTTTATTTTTCCATCTGTCTCATAAATATGCCTTGCTCATGCATTATAAATTGTCATCAATATCTGTCATCCATGAAATCATTTTTCAAAAGTCGATTTAAATTTAAGTGCCAAATCGAGATTATTTAAACCAAAAACCTAATCCCCAAACCCAAACTTGGTTCGAAGATTAGTGATTTTATCATTGGGTTAATTAATCTAAGATTAATAAATTGGAGTCAAAATAGGTTTTTCCTTAATTTTTCACTTAAAATAAATTAGGGTGGCGACTTCCGAATCATTTTCAAAAATCAATTTTTCGAGGCGATAGCCGCTTCCAATCGTGAGCACCGAAATCCGTACCTTACCTCCCTTAAAAATCTCTTAGCCTTTCCTTAAGGCATTTACCCCCACAAGCGAGGGGATTGGGGCTTTCGAGCGAGGCCTCACAGTTGGCGACTTCACTGGGGATCGAACCCAGAATCTCTGGTTGTCTCCCTTTTTTTTCAAATAAAAGGGAAGCAAATAAGAGGATTACTATTCGGTTAAAATTTTTCAAAAATAATCTCCATTTGGCATTTAAATTTAATTCGACTTTCATGCATCACTTTGCATAATAAAGGCTCCTTGCCTAAACTCTAGATTTAGGAAAACTTTTGGATGGCAAGTAGCATTGGCTCGATAACTCTCTTTGAGTATGTTGGGAGATAGCGAAAGCATTCCACCTCGCGACGAATCCCCGATCCTTTCGGTGGTGTAACGAGCAATCACGTACTGTTGGACCCACGCGAGTCTCTTTGACTCACATGTGGTTAGGTATATCGAT
>CATKHJ010071114.1:0-19456 GCA_949750685.1 Vernicia montana | reverse complement strand
CATAAAGTTAATTTCATTCATTTAGTAAAGTTAATTAATGAAATTATTTTGTTAATTTCGTAAAGTTAATTAATGAAATTATTTCGTTAATTTCATAAAATTAATTATCAAAATTATTTTTCTACTTCATTTCGTTAATTTTATATAGTTAATTTCATAAAGTTAATTAATAAAATTATTTTTTCATTAGTTTAGGAATTTTTTCGTAAAATTATTATTTTGTACAAAATAAGTAATATTTTTGTAAAATTAAAATTTTTTTCGCAACTAAGAAGAATTACGAATAAATAATTTAATTTACGAAAAAATATAAAAAAATTATGATTTTTCGTAAAAGAATGATTTTTTTCGTAACGTAAAATAAAGTAGGTTTATTTTGTTAAAAACAAAGTAACCATAGAATAGAAAGCACCTATAATATAATATACAAAATGGTGAAAAATTACTGCTAGTCTACTGTTATACACAAAAAGAGAAATTTTTAGAAAGAAAAATCCCTTTTCCTTTACTTCAAAACTAATTTTTCTCAGCCTATATCTTTAATAATAATCTAAAAATATATATAGAATAAACCTTATCTTTACCAATAAATAAACTTTTTCTTCTCAGGACTCTTTTAACTTCCCTCCACAACCTCAAAACACAAACAATCTATTGCCTATGATGGCATTGGCAGCAACCCCATCTTCACCTCTAAGTCCATTGTCTCCCTCAAATGACACCACGTGCCCACTCTCACTTCTTCCCAAATGCACTTCTCTTAAACAACTCAAGCAAATCCAAGCCTTTACCATCAAAACCCACCTCCAAAATGACCCTCACACTCTAACCAAGCTCATCAATTTATGCACTCTAAATCCCACACCTTCTTCTATGGACCACGCCCACCAGCTGTTCGATACAGTTCCCCAACCAGATATCATCCTCTTTAACAGCATGGCTCGTGGCTATTCCCGATCCAACACTTCACTCGAAGCTATTATCCTCTTTATTCGAGCTTTAAATGATGGTCTTTTCCCTGATGATTACACTTTCCCTTCTTTGCTTAAAGCTTGTGCTAATGCTAAGGCCTTTCAAGAAGGTAAACAATTGCATAGCCTTGCCATCAAATTTGGGCTAAATGAGAATATTTATGTATTTCCTACACTTATAAATATGTATACTGAGTGTAATGATGTGGATAGAGCAAGACGAGTGTTTGATAAGATAGTGGAACCCTGTGTTGTTTCATATAATGCAATAATTAAGGGTTATGCTCGAAGTAGCAGGCCTAATGAGGCATTGTCATTGTTTCGTGAATTACAGGCGAAGAAACTTGAGCCTAATGATGTTACTATGCTTAGTGTTTTATCATCTTGTGCTCTATTGGGAGCATTAGATTTAGGGAAGTGGATTCATGAATTTGTTAAGAATAATGGTTTTGATAAATATGTCAAGGTGAACACTGCACTTATAGATATGTATGCTAAGTGTGGGAGTTTGGATGATGCCATTTCTGTCTTTGAGAGCATGAGTGTAAGAGATACACAGGCTTGGTCAGCGATGATTGTTGCCTATGCGACACATGGGAAAGGATTTAAAGCTATATCTATGTTTGAAAAAATGGGCAAGCGAAGAGTGCAACCGGATGAAATTACTTTTTTAGGTCTATTGCATGCGTGTAGTCATACTGGGTTAGTAGAGGAAGGCTGCAAGTACTTCTATAGTATGAGTGACAGATATGGGATTATTCCTGGGATCAAGCATTATGGGTGTGTGGTGGATTTGCTAGGTCGAGCTGGACGCTTGGATGAAGCTTATAAGTTCATAGACGAATTGCCAATCAAGCCTACACCTATACTATGGCGAACCTTGTTGTCTGCTTGTGGCAGCCATGGCAATGTAGAATTAGGGAAGCAAGTGATTGAGCAAATTTTTGAACTAGATGACTCTCATGGTGGAGATTACGTGATTTTATCAAACTTGTGTGCGAGAGTTAAGAAATGGGAAGATGTGGATTCTTTAAGGAAATTGATGATTGATAGAGGGGCAGTAAAGATTCCTGGGTGTAGCTCCATTGAGGTAAATAATGTAGTTCATGAATTCTTCTCTAGGGAAGGAGTGCACCATATTTCTACAGCTTTGCATCAGGCACTTGATGAGTTGGTGAAGGAATTAAAATTGGTTGGTTATGTAGCTGACACTTCTCTAGTCTTTCATGCTGACATGAATGATGAAGAGAAAGAAATTACTCTTAGATATCATAGTGAGAAATTAGCCATTGCATTTGGCCTTCTTAACACTCCACCTGGCACAACAATTCGTGTGGTGAAGAATCTTCGAGTTTGTGGGGATTGCCATTCTGCTGCTAAACTCATATCCTCAATATTTGATAGGCAAATAATCCTTAGAGATGTACAACGATTTCATCATTTCAAAGATGGAAAATGCTCTTGTGGGGATTACTGGTAGTAAAATTTCAAACCAAAATTCCTCATTATGACCGGGATATTCATTGGCCTTTGTCTTTTGACAACACTTTTCCCCTACAACCTGTGGAAGGATGTGGAGTTGATCTTAGATTTCCTCTAGAATCTCAATATATGTTCTTGAAATCATTTAGGAAGAGCAAGCAAGGTTGGTTCCGATTGTTGGTTCTGTAACCGTTCATCAGGTTATTGCTTGTGTACCTGAACCTGTGATGCACAGCAGTAGGTATGGACCAATATTATTTTCATTTCTTTTATAATTTACTCATTATGTAAAGAAATACATTTTTGTTTGTAAAGAATGCTTCACAGACTGAACCTGGATTTCAGGAAATGCTAGTGAGCCAAAACATCATATAGGTAGCAATTCTGTACATAATTTCCTGTTTAGATTCTTTGACTCTTTGTGCTTATTTTAACTAAGGCCTTATAAATGAAGTCATAGTTTATAGTCTTTGCTTCTTGGTGGTTTGAATTCTCAATAATTGAATTCTGTTGCTTGCATATGCTTTTATTGTTGAATAATTGCCTTATTTTTCTGAATATACTGCAAAAGGTTGGTTCTCCTCTTCCATGAAGAATTTTTTTTATTGATTCCCTGTATAATTCCCAGCAGTGTTTGGCTCTTAGTTTTCCAAACACTGCTGGGATAACATGCAGTGTTGATACCTCTGGTACCAGCACAGCGGCACAACAAATCAATCCTTTATTTATTTATTATTATTATTATTTTGGGGTGTTGGTCGAGTTATATTAACAGGAGGTAACTCTCCCCTTCCCTATAATAATCCCCATTCTGATTCTAGTAGGACTAAATGAAGCCTCCTAAAGGAGATCACAAGTCTTTACTCCGAAGTATCCTTTCAGAGACTCAGTAAACCTATCTTTTGCATCAAGGCACTTGGCTTGAATCCTGTCATTTGTACAGTACTTCCAAATGGGAATTGTACTGCTAGAAATCAACTTCCCTTCTTCTTAGGATGGTGGTATGCCTCCTTATTGTGTTCATTTACAGTTGCGTTCATTCAAATGATAAAACTCTTGCCTTATTAGTTATTACCAATTTTATTTCTATTGCTGATAAGATTTATGCAGTTTGACTATCCATGTGAAAGTTTGAATATACTTATCATTTGGCTTTATATTGGTTGAATAGCATGGAAACCAAAAATTTGTTGTGGTACAATAAAAAAGTTTGAAGTCTTCGATTTTTGGATCATATAATCATACCTCATACAAGCAGCTAAAAATCTAGTGATCACATTTCATGGAGAAGACATGTTAGTTTGCTAAAAAAACCCAATACAGTAAACATGACAAAGTATGGAAGGTTGATGCAGTTTTATGCTTTGAGAATATGCTATTTTTTTTTTTAATTATAATAGAATATGGTAGTTAAATAGCCACAGAATCTGAAGAGAAGGCAAGTTCAATGTGAAGAGATTGCACAATTTACACATTTGGATGATTGAATATGGTGCAAATGAACTGATAAAGTTAAGGTCAGGTGGCAAGTATTTTTCACATGATAAGTAAGAAATATAAATTTTGCTTGATCATGCATGAACTGCATAAATCATAGCTATAACCTATAGGTGGTTGAGAAAAAAATTAGTTGATTCAATTGATGTTTCTTGAATAATTTCATTATTTAAAAAATTGAAATTCAACTTTAAAAAATTTTAGATTTAGATATCATTGAAGTTTCAAATAGGAGAATTTACAAAACAACATGCATGTTATATATTTCTGAGTCTCACCAGTTGTAGTTTATCGCTTGATTTTTTTTATCAACTCAGTACACATAAACCATTTTAAGGAAATAATATATTTTTAGAAGGAAATCGTGAAAAATAAAGTGAAATAATTAATTTAATAGAAAAATAGTGATAAATCATAAATAGTATTTACCTTTTTAAAGTAGAAAATTATTATTGATTCCATCCTGCTCTGCCTAAAATAATCGAGATATATCGCATTCTAATTTCAAAATTGTCAGTTAATTTCATCAAGATTATGTTTGTTTCGTAAAAAATATTTTCTGTATTTTTTTATATTTGAAATGCTTTGGAAAATTAATTAACGAAAAATATTTTTATAATCAATAGAAAACTAAGCTATTTTTTTAAAAAAAAAATGATTTCCTCTCTTCAAAGTGAAAAATCATTTTCCGAGAAGAAATTATTTTATGAATTTTGACAAATTCAATATAACAAAAAAAAAAACATATAAATATAAATTTAGTAATTCGTCGATCACTGATACCTACTATCAACGATGACCGATGATCATCACCAAACGCCGCTAACTATCGACAGTCAGCTTCGATCGCTGGCGATCACTAAATTTATCATTTATATATATATTTTTTTCATATTTAATAATAAAATTTTAAAAATATAAAATTCTTATAAGTTTAAATATATTTATAGTCTTACAAATTGAAATTTATAATATTTTTTAACTAATTTTTAATATTGTAACAAAACAATAAAAAATTAATTTTTTGAAAAATATTTTTTAAAAAAAATTATTTTCTACGAAACAAACAGAGCATAAACTCTCAAAATAAGACTAAAATAATTATTTTATCTCAAAATTTTACCTGTTATAAAATAATTTTTTTTATATATACTTCAGTAAAATAATGAGGAAAATTATTAATTACTATTGATATAATTGTGAATGTTATTTTGATCTTATGATTTGAGGGAAGATTATTTCTTTAAACATCTCAATGATGAAAATTGTACAAAAATATTGGAAGGTTACCTTTTCCTTATATGAAAATTAATTTGGTAAACTAGATAATTATATATATATAGAAACCTAGATAATTATATTCAGAAAACATAGGATATTGCAAAATTAATGTCTCCTCCTTTACGGTGTGGTGTGTACTGGTTGACATTCTCAGTAGCTAACATAGGATATTGCCAATACAACACTAAATTAAATTAAATACGTCTCTCTATTGGTTAGCTCAACCCATTTTGTCACATCAAATCACTTTTTTTTTTTTTTTTTTGCACTGACACATCAAATCACTTTGACTTTCACGTTCTTGTACTCTAATATATGAAATTATTTTGGACTCTAATCCTATGATAAACCCATAATCAATTGCAATTTCTTCTCACGTCTAATTATTTTTATGGATATAACGCTGCGGAGCATTCACACTTTAATTTATATATCTATATACTAATTTTTATAAGAATTAATGAGTTGTCCTATCTCTATTTTGCTTGTAAATATATCTTTTATACATGATTTATAAATCTAATATTTGTCTTGTAAACAGAAAAAATTAGTAGCAATTTAGAAAATTAGAGATACTTCTTTTCTTTTAAAGATTTTTTTTTTGTGTGTATGTAAAATACAAAAGAAAAAAGCCACTTTTTATTATTTTTTTTTATTGGTTTTGTTGCGTCTGTCCACGCATAAATAGCCAAAAAGCTTTTCAAAATTTACAAGAATATGAAATGATTCTTGGCCAATTAATCAAAATTAGGGTCAACTTTGATCATGAAAAATAATGAGCAATGAGATTGAAAAAATAAAAATAAAAATGGAGAACAAGGGAGAGCCGACATATGCCAATAATGAGGAAATGGTTACACACGTAAATAATGCCAATGATAATGGATTTTGATAAGATTGGTAAGCAACTAAGAATATGCTGCCCTTAGATATTTAATTCTGTCCACAATTAATTACTTTTCATTTTAGCCTATAAATACAGCATTGTACACTATCATATCACAAGCTCACTTAAAAAGCCTACCTCAACACAATCTCTGAAATTAAAGACAAAAAAAAAAAAAAAATGATCTTGATCAAGCTTTTGGTGGTCTTGTACCTATCAGTTCTTTGTGCTTCACAAGATTTTGATTTCTTCTACTTTGTTCAACAGGTAAAAGCAATTACTTGGTTAATTACTAGTTTTCTTTACGATATTGTTTTGACTAATAACAGTTTATAAATATTGAGAGTTTATATAATTTTGAGTGTATCAACTTCAAAAATTAGCTATTAAAGTCGGAGAATCTAAATATATATATATATAAATTCATTTAACATTTTATATTTAATTCATGTGAAATTTATATTTAACAAAGAATACTCAAATTTCAAATAATTGCTTAAGTTGTGATATGCATCTACTGTCATACTAAACCTTCGATTGTAGTCATTTACTATAGTTGAACTTGAATTAATATCATTTGAGTATTTCAAGTTTGATGGTTAATGGTATGTTAATTTTGTGATTATATATATATATATATATATATATATATATATATATATATATATATATATATATAGTGGCCAGGATCATACTGTGACACAACGAAAAGTTGCTGCTATCCAACCACTGGAAAACCTGCAGCTGATTTTGGAATTCATGGACTTTGGCCTAATTACAATGATGGAACTTACCCATCAAACTGTGATTCTAGTAACCCTTTCAATCGAAACGAGGTACTTGCTAACCTTATGTTATTGTTTTGGGCATTAAAAAGATGGTTTTTTAAGGTGGTGAACCATCATTTTTTTTTTCTGCTTCAAAATTTAGTATTTAATTCGAAAAGGGTCATTAAAATTTAAATCTTTAACTTCTTATTTTAGAAAATAGATATCCGATCGTTGAGATACTGAGTAAAAAGATGAATACAGTCGTGCACGTAAAGACAAACGGTCAGCCTATTTCCACCACCACCCACAACACTGCCACTTCAATTCTGTATTAGACAGTAGAGAATAATTTCTTCTGTTTGTTGAAAAGGAAAAAGGATAGAACTTTTCAGTCTATTTGTTTCTCTATTTCTTTATTAATTGGGCAAATTACTATTTCATCCCTCAATTTAGGTCAATATTACTAGTAAATCTTTTTCTTTTTAGAGTCTATGTGTGGTTGATAGATTGAAATCTTATGGATCTTTTAATGTATTTCTAAAAAAGAAAGGATTCACTAATAATATTAATTTAAATTGAGGGATGAAATAGTAATTTGTGTTTTTGGTTATTTAGCTTTCTATGTCAAAGCAAAGTAGTATTTTGTGTGACTACTTTTTAACAGATCAGCTAAAGTGGTATGAGGAAAACTCTTTTGCTATCTAGTCCTTACATTTTAGTAATTTTCTTGTTTTATCCCATTTACTTTCTAACCATTATTTAATTCCTAAAAAATTCTCCATTTATTTTCAATTATTATTTTATTTGTTATAATCTCTTTACAAAAATGTATCAATTTCATATATAATTTATATGCACTGATATTTTAACATTATATCAGACAATATAATAATCTGAAAACAAAAGATAATAAATTCTCTAATACTAAAATAGGATTAATTAATTGTTAGGTAGAATCATTGCAAATTTTTCTTATAAGAGGCCGTGAGTCCTCACATACCATTTATAAAACAACTGATATATGCATGCATCAATCCTAATTAATAATTTTCCAATATGATAAATCTCTAATTTAAATGTGAAAATTTAATTAAGATTATATTGCCTTTTAGATATGTTAACTACTAAATACTAATTGGCACGTAATGGCAGTTTCATTGTTGAATAATGAATTTTTAGTGATTGAATTGAAATTGTCTCCATATGTCGTATATAGATTTCAGACTTAACAACCAGTATGGGAAAGAATTGGCCAACACTGGCTTGTCCTAGCGGTGATGGAGTGAAATTTTGGACACATGAATGGGAAAAGCATGGTACATGCTCTGAGTCAGTTCTTGATCAACATGGCTATTTCAAGGCAGCTCTTGACTTGAAAAAGCAAGTAAATCTCCTCCAGATTCTAAACAATGCAGGTAAATTTTAAATCTATCTATATATATATATATATATATAAAGTGCTATTTATAAAACATAAATATTATTATATATTTCATTATAACACGACATAAACATACTTACACGACTATTGTTGAAAAATTAACACATGACATATTAGATAGGAAAAATGTCTGACATGTCACTACTTAGACATACCAACAAAAATAAATAATTATAAATAATTCTTTTTAACTATAAGAAAATGATTTTAACAAAGAATAAATATATGTAACAGGAATAGTGGCAAATGGGGGAAAATACAGCTTGAGCAGCATCAAAAGTGCAATTCAAGAAGGAATAGGGTTAATTCCATGGATAGAATGCAATAATGATGCATCACAAAACAGCCAGCTTTACCAAATTTATTTATGTGTGGATACTTCTGGATCAAATCTCATTGAATGTCCTGTTTTTCCAAATGGAAAATGTGCCTCAGAGATTGAGTTTCCTTCCTTTTAATTTAATTTAATTGGATGTGTTTAATTTAGAGGACTAAAGTAAAATAATTAATTACAGTCATTAATTTGTTTCGTTAAGTCAAAATTGTAGCTTCCTGCTGGCAACAAAATAATTACTTAGAAATGTCCATTATTCATGAATTAATTTGTGATTTTTTTTTTTTTTAATGTATGTTTTCACATGCATGGACTAATTAATTAATGCATAGCCAAAGAAAACAATCCAAAAAAAAAAAAAAAAAAGAGATGCAACTTAATAATAAAGACAAAATGCAATTTCTTATTTGGATTGGCTGGAATTATATAATTAATTTTGAATATATATATTCAACCATAACTTGCAAATGTGTTGTAGCTTAATTAAAAAGGGTAGTGTTATTTCCAAAGCGAAAATGATTAAAATCATAGTAAAGTTTGTTAGAAATTTTTCAATTTATAAAATTATCTTTATATTTAATATTTATTTCCTTTTTAAAATATTATTTTTCATATATATTTTTTAAAATGAGAGATATTAATGTGAAAAAAATACTAATATTAAATAAAAGAAGAAAATTATAATTTTTGAAAAAATATAAATTATGAAAAATTTAAAAATAAGTTATATTTAAAGTAAAAGTAAATTTATTATATTAAAAATTTTAAAATATTTTATATGCATATTCTAGTTAATATTTTCTAATAAAATAAAAGTATTTTTTTTTATATATTTTCTCATAATATTTTGTAAAAATAGTTAAATACATAGTTATGTAAATAATTATAAAAATTATTATAATATTAAATAATTTTTTTTCAGAACTATAAAAAAATATATAGTCCAAAAAAAATAGACATTTTAAATATTTTTTTAAAAAAATAAGTAAAATAAATATAGAAAAATAATATAGTAATTTAAAAAAAATGTAAAAATTTGAAATTCTCAATTTGATATGTTATTTAGTACTTAATTTTAATTTTTTAATTTTGAATTTTTAACCTAATTTTAAATAATTTTATTTATTAATTAATATGATAAAATTAATAATTATTATTTTTTAATTATTATATGTTTATAAAAATAAATATATTATTTAAAATTTATATAGAAAAATTAATATATATGGAAAGTAATATATTAAAAAGAAAATAATCTATTGTTAGTCATTAATAATTATTTCAAAGATATATAAAGTAATTTTAGCATGTTAAATATAAAAATAATTTTATCAATTAAATTTTTTTTAATAAATTTTGCTTTGACCTTAACAATTTCTGCTTTGAAAATAACGTTACCCAATTAAAAAATACATCTAAATAATTAAGCAACTTAATTATCAACCTTGTATCTATTATTCTATTATAAAGTTATAAACTAATATTTGCCAATACTTTATTCTATTACTTAACTAATTCCAAAGGGATAGACATTATAACCCTTCAAATATATATATATATATATATATGAAGAAAAGAAATGATCCACCCAATTAATATGATCTTATATATGATCTAATCACTAATCTCTTCTTGTACTTCTTCTCTTTTTTTTTTCATTTTTTTATAAATTGAAAATTTTGAATTATTATATTCACCAATAAGCTTTTAGTATAGTAATATCATCTTTATACGTTGTAAGGTCTTGAATTATTTTAATTCTTGTTTTAATTGATTTTTTTTTCATTATTTAATTTGCTTTATGAGGATTATTACTTTTATATTGTCCCTTTATAAATTATGATTAATTAATTATATTTATATCATCTTGGTCTTGTACTTCGATTTTTAGAAAAAAAAAATAAAATAAAATTAAGTGACAAGTCTAGAATTGGTATGTGTTTTAAGTCTTAGACGACACTTCCAAATGTTGTTAGTTTAGTTAATGCGTCCCTATCACTAGCAGCCTGTATCAATCTGAAAGCAAATTCTAAATTGTGATGCTAAAGAAAAGAAATGGTCCACCCAATTAATAATACTAGCAGTCCAAACAATTTCAAAATGTTTTATCAACATTTGGATTGGGCAAAATGTGATCCAACCAGTTATTTAAACTATCTAAACTTACATATATATAAAAATTAATGAGAATGTAAGAATTTTAGATCCTTCCTTTTTTACAGTATGATCCAATAACTACTATCAACAAATTTCTACTACCAATTGGAGTAATTTTACCACATTATCGTTTTTTTTTTTCTTTTGTTAAAAGTTATTTTTGTGTTGCGTACACATAATATACACACACAATGACACAATCCTATTTTTGTAATAGTATGTAGTACTATCAATCAATCCAAACTTAGAAGCTTTGTCCTATGTTATAAAAGCAATAAGCTATACCACAACAACTACCCTAAAATAGACATTAGTGATTAGATCATATATGAGATAATGCCACAAAGCCTTATACGCTTACCATTCCTTGGACGATAATCCAAAACATGTACACCACACCACTTATGTTTTGTGTACTATGTAAATTAACTCTTAATTAACTTTTATTGATAGTTAGGTTGATCAATGATTCCTAGTATGGTTGGTTATATCTGAAGTTCTGAAATCAAAAGATTTCAAGTTTAATTTTTAAAATTATAGGTGGGAATTTGATTTGTTCGTATTTGTTTCCTCTACCCGTATTGAGTTGCAATAGTTGATTTTTATCCCTGTTGGGCTATCTCTTGATTTAAAAAAAAAAAAAAAAAAAATGGGTTGGCTAAAAAGTAATGCAATTAATCAATTCAACTTAGTTTTAATTAACCTCCACAAAAACTAAACACTACTTTCATAGATAGTGTACTATTATGTAATTAGATTTTTTTTTTTTTTAATTTAGCAGTGGTATTTCTCTAATTCGATTAAAAAAAATTAGATCATTCATGTTCTCGTAAATGAGAAAAAAATTATCATTTATTATCTGAATCTTGATTAATAAGCATATTAGATGAGCAAATTTTCTTACCAATCAAAATAATCATTGAAATTAATTACTATTATATAATTAGCTCAATATTTATTTTTTTAATCTATCAAGAGATTTGAAAAGATCATACCATATACATAATGAAAAGTAATTCATATATATATATATGTATATATTAATTTATATTTTTCAGATCATGAGTAAAAAAGATTAATTAGACTATATCAGCCACATTAACGCCTTAAAGTATGATAGGGTCAGGCAGATGATTGCAAGCGATATGTAATAAAATAATAAGATATAAAGAGGCATGTTCTGTCCATTACCTTTTCTAGTTTAGCTATATAATCACAAGTTCACGACTATCAAAACCAACCCCATAATTAAAAGAGAAGAGTTTGTTAGCAATATTATTATTATTATTATTATTTATTAAAAATGAAGCCAATAAATTTTTCAATCCTTATCAAGCTTTTCATATTGCAATACCTTTCAGTTCTTTGCGTTTCTCAAGATTTTGATTTCTTCTACTTTGTCCAACAGGTAATAAAAACTAATTAGTACTGATTATCATTTTAATTTCTTTGTTTTATTTTTTGATCTTATGTGTATATATATATTTTTATTATTCATACTTTCTGAAATTGTTGTTCTAATATTAATTTCTTGCTGTATATACTTTTATAACATTCTCTTGTTCTAATAACTTTATTTGCTTGATCTTGATGTTGGTGATGAATATATATATATATATACAGTGGCCAGGATCATATTGCGACACAAGGCATAGTTGTTGCTATCCAAAAACTGGGAAACCTGCAGCTGATTTTGGCATTCATGGGCTTTGGCCTAATTACAAGGATGGTGGCTACCCATCAAACTGTAATCCTGACAGTGTTTTTGATAAATCTCAGGTGCTTAATTATATTAAATTTCTCTGATCTTACAAATGATCATTTAGTAATTATTAGTTTATTATTTAATTAATGGGAGTAATTGGATTTTAAAGGTAGCTGATGATGATAGATAATGATGTTAATTATATTAACTAAGGATTTGGATCCTCTTATGTTGGGGGTAAACACAACAGATCATATTTATACACTTTTCACTATTAAATACAAAATCAACAATTAAAGTTATTTTTTTTAAAAAAAAAAAAATTATAAAGTGAGTAGTTATAATTTGAAAATGCATTTTATAACATTTAACAATTGCTTTGAAATTTAACGGTAGAAATTATAGAATTATGATATGCCATATCTTTTTCAAAATCACATTTAGATGTGATTTTTTAAAAAATAGATCAAGTATGGAGTTACTTTTATTAAATTAAATTGAAGAAAAAAAACGTAATCTCAATTAATATATAAGTTGATCCGAAAATATCTTTCACCATTTAAATTAAAAAAATTATTAATTCAAAAATATGAATTCTAATTATATATTATATGGTGTCATGATAAATCGTGATAAAATATATAGAATAAATTAGTTGTGGCATCTTCATTTTATTTTAATTTTTCCAATTATATAATATGGGGTCTGCACTGCGGGGACCATTGGAAGGAAAACATCACATTTTATTGGAACGAAAAATGGAAACATCTTCTCAACATTATTATTATTATTTGTTTTTAATAGTCATTTTAATAATGAAGTGTTTATCTTGCAGTATATTAAATATTAGATAAAAGATTGTGTAGTCAAAGGAAAATTTTTTAGGTGAATTAAGTTCACCACGTCAGATTATGAACTACCAATGATGATCTAACACGTAAATGTGTTAATTATAATACACACCCCATGATTCAAATAGTTAATTTCCATATTCACTTTATGGGATAGTTACTGTTTAATATGAAAGATCTTATAATTTGACGTGGTGGATTAGGTCCACCTAAAATTTTCTTCTAGTCACAGTTCATTGGCTTTCTATGAATAAAAAAATATTAAAAAAAGAGATATTTAAACAAAAAGAGAGAGAGAGAGATTAAGATTTGAACTTAAATCTCTACACAAATACATATTTACTAAACTAATTATATAGGTCAATTGAATGGCATTGCTAATTAATAATTAACATATTCATCTTATTATGAATAGGTTATTGATAATATATTTGGTGTGATTTTAGATTTCAGATTTGGCGAGCAGTTTACAAAAGAATTGGCCAACACTAGCATGCCCAAGTGGCGATGGGAATAAGTTTTGGTCTCATGAATGGGTGAAGCATGGCACCTGCGCAGAGTCAGAACTGGACCAACACGATTACTTTGAAGCAGCATTGAAATTAAAGGAGAAAGCAAACCTTGTTCAAATTTTAAGCAATGCAGGAATTAAACCAAATGATGAATTTTATGAATTAGAAAGCATTGTAGAAGCTATAAAAGATGCTATTGGTTATACTCCTGGCCTAGAATGCAATAAAGATGGATCCAAAAATACTCAACTCTTCCAAATTTACTTGTGTGTTGACACTTCTGCCTCTGAATTTATTGAATGTCTAATTCTACCAAGGGGAAGTTGTGCATCTCTAGTTCAGTTTCCCAAGTTTTAGATTCACAACTCTTTTCTTTTTTTCTAATTACAGATTAATTTAGATTTGTAACAGTCATTTCTAATCTAGTCTTTTTTTATTCTTCATTAATTAGCTGTGTGTATTCCTTGAATCTGCCAATAAAAAGGGAACAATTTCATGGCCTTGAACATTATTCATTTTGCAATATGTTATATATAATAGCTATTAATATGCATTACTGGAATATTAATTAGTAAATGATGCGAAAATACCATTAAAAAGTTAAGAGAGTTTGAGTTTAATTACTTATTATATTTTAAAACTATGACATTTTTTACAAAAATCTATTTATTGTATTTTGGCACTATATATAATCTATCCACAAAAATATTCTAAACTAATTACCGTTTCTCTCCTTTATTCTCTGTATTTTCTTGTTTCTTTGTAGATATGTTATGACTATTGTCTTGTATTGGCTTATTTTGTCTTCCAATTCATCCGTATTTTTGGGTTTGAATCTCTCCATCTGGCTGCTCGGCAGTGATTATGCTATGGATTGCTTCGGCATTGTCTGGCCTTCCAACCAATTTCAATTCTTAAAGGAGTTATTTAGAAATGGTTGCTGGTGGGAAAGGAAAGAGGTCGTTGTTGTAGACGTAGAAAGTTTCTGGTCCAGAGTTTCGTTTCTTTTGCTATCTCCGACTACCAAGAATAGAGAAATCCATCCTTGCTAGCGAGATTGATCTTGGCTGAGTTTTTTTGTTTTCTACCAATTTTGTCTCACCCATGGATTGATAGATCTTTGGTGGGTAAGGTTCAAGACACAAAGATTCAAGCTTTTTTTGGGATGATTCTGTTAAACAATTCAAAGAGAAATACAAAATCATAAAGAGAGGAGACTAGGGTTTCATTAATAATGCATAACAAAGAAAGAATACAAAAAGAATGAATTAACCTAAATATAAAGAGACTATATATAGACTAAACCAAAGAAACTGAAAAGACTATTCTACCCTTAATAAACAATAAAATAAAATAACCTTATATTTCTTAACAAATTCAACTATAAGCTCTCTGAAATATTCAAAGCTCAGCCTTTTCTTCTGGCCCCAAGCGCCGGTGATGGTACAAGGGGAGGGGGTAATGGCTACTGAGGGCTTCTCTAAAAGGTTTTCTTGTAATTTTCACTTGTCTGTAGGCTTTAGAGCCTTTGGTTTTCCAGACAATATATCTAGTGAAAGTTTAGGCTTCAAGCCCAATGTTCAAACATGGATTAGTTTTAGTTTGGACCTTAACTGAGTCATTTAAAACTGTTTGTTATCTTAGCGTATTTATTTGGGCCTTTGCCTTTATGGCAAAATATATATATATATAGTTGTTATGTTCAAAATCTACATGAGTGAGTTTTAGTTTGGACCTTAGCTGGGTTATTCAAAATTGTTTGTTATCTTAGTGTATTTATTTGGGTCTTTTCCTTTATTAATGAAAGCAACATCTTCTTTCAGCAATATATATATATATATATATATATATATATATATATATATATATATAGTTGTTATGAAGGTATAATATAAATGGTAGTGTTATTGCCAGAACAAAAATTATTAGAGTCAAAACAAAATTTGTTAGTTATTTTTCAATAGACAAAATTGTCCTTATACTTATTACTTAATATGCTAAAATTACCTTATATATTTTTGAATATTATCAATAACTAGCAATTGACTTATTTCTTTTTCAATATATTACTTTCCATATATATGTTTTAAAATCAAAGATATTAATGTGTAAAAAATACTAATTTTTAATAAAATAAGAAAATTACAACTTTTAAAAAATTATAAATTATTAAAATTTAAAAATAAAAAATAAGTTATATTTAAAGTAAAATTAAATCAATTATATTAAAAATTTTCATAATATTTTATATGTATATTATAGTTAATACTTGCAAATAAAATAAAAGTATTTTTAATATTTTCTCATAATATTTTGCAAAAATAGTTAAATACATAGTTTTTAAATTATTATAATATCAACTAATTTTTTCAGAACCACAAAAAAATATAGTTCACAAAAAATAGACATTTTAAATATTTTTCAATAAATATAACTAAAATAAATATAGAAAAAAATAAGATAGTAATTTTTTTTAGAAAAAAAATGTGAAATTTTGAAATTTTCAATTTGATATGTTATTTAATACTTAATTTTAATTTTTTAACCTAATTTTAATAATTTATTATTAACTAATATGATGAAATTAATAAAAATTATAATTATTATATGTTTATAAAAATAAATACATTATTTAAAATTTACATTGAAAAATTGATATAAAAAAGAAGAATATAATTGAAATTAATAAAAACGTAAAAGATAAGTAAAAAAACATCAATAACCATAAGGATAATTTTATCAATTGAAAAGTTACTAACAACTTTTACTCTGATCCTAATAATTTCTGCTATGAAAATAATGTTACCTAATATAAATCTTTTTAGACTTTAGTGTGAGATAGTTTACCTATACTTAAAAAACAAATAATAATAATAATAATAATAATAATAGAGAGAGAGAGAGAATTTATCTACTTCTCTCATTTTAATTTTATGAACCTTAATTAGGTAGATAAACAATTTAGTAAAATAAATAAATAAATAAGATACACACCTAATTTTTTACAAACAATAACAAAACGAAATTTTGATAAAACTCAAATTGAAATACATGAATATCAATGTTAAAAAATCTGAAAAAATACTATTAAAAACAAGAGCGGCTCCCCTTCAGATCAAGAATCCTCCATTTTCCTCAAATGTCTCGTTATATTTTGGACAAATTATAAAAAATATACGACGGCTGCAAGATATTTAAAAAAGTTCCTCTATAATTATTTTCAATGTCAAACTGGCTTAGGAGAGATTCTTAGGTGAACCTAATCCACCACGTTAAATTATGAATAAATTATTTTTTTTATATATAAAAAATTATAAAATATATATAATTAGACTATAAATAATTAAAATTATCCCCAAAATAATATAAAAAGTCCATTAAAGTATAAAAAAAAAATCTTTTTTAACCCATTAAAGTATAAAAAAAAAATCTGTTTTAACTTTTTTTTTTTTTAAATTACGTAGTTATAGGAACCTTTTTTAAATATCTTACAAACGTTGGATATTTTTTTTATAAGTTGTCCACAAACCAACGGGACACTTGAAGAAAATGTAAGATTATTGGACTTGTGACTACTGCTCCAAATTCATCATATCAATTTATATGTATAGCAAAGTGAAAACATGATATAACTATACAATAAGAAATAACCCTCATTCTTTCTGAAAATAATTTAATAACTATACGAAAACTGTTTAAAAACAAAAATTAGCCAACCCATAATTCATACAATAATAATAATAAGAGTAATTTACAATTTAGTCCCTTATATTTACTTAAATTAATGACTTGATCCCTATAGTTTAAAAAATAAACTTTTTAACTTTTGAGATTTCATTTCGTCAATTAAAATGATCATTCCGTCTAAATTTCTTTAAAATTCTATTAAAAAAATTTTAAAAAATAAAATAATAACTAATACTCAAAATACCCACCATCACCATTACTATCACCATCAATATTTGTTAATAATAATAATAATAATAAAATAATAATAGTAATAAAAATAAATAAATAAATAAGACAAAGGTGAGAGAATGGGAGGCGAGAGAGAATGAGAAAAGGAGCTTGGGCTCACTCTCAATGACCATAAAAGATTATTTAATTTTCCTTCTCCAATAATTTTTCTTTTTTCTTTTTTTATATTGTTTGTTCGGTTCTTTTTTGTTTTTTAAGCTTTTGATTCTGGTTAGCAAAAGCAAAATATTAATGGAGTTGCATATCGTCACCTAATTCAATAACCGTTTCTTTAAATTCTTTAAAATACTAATTACTTTGATTCTTTATCTTTTAAAACTCAAAACCCCAAGTTTCTTTTTTATGCAAAATTCTTTAAAAAAATTTAAAAAATGTTTGTTCTTGAAATGCCCCACATCGATTTAGAGCAGGGGAGCCACTGCCACTCCGTTGCAGGAAGTGATGACACCAATTTTTCTAATGTAGAAGATGGGTCTTGTAATCGTGCTAGAAAAAATATGATTTTTTTTAATTAATTTGTTTAATATGTAAATTTAATTTTGATTAATTTGAGAATTGATTTGTTGATTGATTTTTTGGATTTAATTGTAAAGAGAGAGGGGTATGAATGTGAGGATGGTTGAAATGGAAAATTTAATTATAAATGAGGGGTATTTTAGACTTTTCACATAATTTTAACTGAAAAAATAACAGAAAGATTATTTAGTGTAACTGAATGAAATTTCAGTAACTAAAGAGTTCATTAACTATAGGGATCAAGTCATTAATTTAAATAAATTTTAAAAATTAAATCGTAAATTATCCTAATAATAATAAAAAGAAAGAGGTGAAGATGACAATTGAAAAATAATCACCAATCCATTAGTTCACCGCCAAAATCTAGAGAAAGGAAAAGAAGAAAAAAGAAATAGAGAGAAATGACAAACTCACCCTACTTTGGAAATCACTTACCAGCCATCTATCAAAATAGATGTTTGATTTCTTCCTTGGTAAAATATTGCAAGTTGACAAATGAAATTGTTAAATCCCAATGAAGTTTTAGTGCGACATTTTAACAAATAGTTCGGTCCTTTTGAGTCAAACGACATGTCCAACAATTGTTCGTTTCCAAACAACAACCTATTCATTTACAAAGGATCAGACATCTGACATGTTTGTTAGAGAAAACGACATCGATCATTTCAACAAACTGTCATTCACCAACCCGGTACATAATTTTTCAAGATACGGTTGATTCAAGCGACATCCAAATGAACTGTCGTTCACTTACTAGATATAAAGGATCAGACAACAGCAAACAGAGTCATTTTCAGAGCAACCATTAATTCAAGCAATTTCTCGGTCGCGTCTCTGCATGATATAATTCAATACAAGTAAATGAAATCTGATATTTATAAATAAACTTTTATTTTTCAAAATTATTTATACCAATTAAGAAATACAATGCTCTAACTGTTGACTTTTAAGCCATTTTGGCTTAATTTGCAATCCCACATCGGGATTTTAAGAAGAATGAGGAGAGTCCTTCATGCTATAAAAAGGGCTCTCCTCCTTTAGTTAAAATCCATCCCAAAACAATTAAGTCTCTCTA
>CATKHJ010071113.1:0-10729 GCA_949750685.1 Vernicia montana | reverse complement strand
TTGACTGTATCATAATGAGTATGTATCTCCAAGAGTCAAGTCTAGAGTTCCATGGTCATTGTGATATTGAGATGTTTATGATGGTTCAATTCTGTATATTCATTTTGGGACTGTAATATATGATATATTATCGTATTATATTAATGGCATACATTTAATGTATGGATGATGTGGATTGGTTATAGTAATGTGTTTGAGGTTCTGATCTAGGAATAGTTGTATTTATGATTAGATATAGAATAGTAATAGGTTCTACAGGTTTTCGGTGACCTTAAGCCTACCCATGCCCTAGGACCGTCACGGCTCGAAAGTCGGGTCGTGACAACATGTGTTTTCTTGGCCACGTGGTAATTGAAGAAGGAATCCAAGTGGATCCCAATAAGGTAGAAGCTATAGCAAATTGGCCCTGGCCTACAACCATTACTGAGGTAAGAAGTTTCTTGGGAATGGCAGGCTATTATCGCCGATTTATGAAAAAAAAAATTCACGAATAGTTGCACCCCTAACCTGACTCACAAGGAAGCAAGTTAAGTATAATTGGGATGAGAATTGTGAAGAAAGCTTTCAAAAGCTAAAGAGCTGCCTCATTTCAGCCCCATTATTGTCATTGGCTGACGATGATAGAGGATTTTCCATCTATTGTGATGCATCGAGAATTGGATTGGGCTGCATTTTAATGAAAAATGGAAAAGTCATTGCTTACGCTTTGAGACAACTTAAGAGGCATGAAGTGAATTACCCCACTTACGATTTAAAGATGGCGGCAGTCGTCTTTGCATTAAAAATTTGGAGACATTATCTCTACGAGGAGAAATGTGAAATCTATATAGACCATAAAAGTCTCTAGTATATCAGAAAGTAAAAGGATTTGAATCTCAGGCAGAGACAATAGGTTGAACTGTTAAAAGACTATGATTGTCAAATCTTATATCATTTGGCTGGAAAGGCGAATGTTGTAGCAGATGCATTAAGTCGCAAATCAATGAAAAGTCATATTGTGAAAGAATTGAAAGAATTGTTCAATGAGGGTTTACAGTTGGAGATAGATAAATCTCAAGTACTATTGGCACACTTTCAAGTGAAGCCAAAACTCATCAATGAAGTGAAGTCTTTACAAGATCAAGACCCTCAGTTGGTGAAGATTAAAGAAGATGTAATAAAGGGACAGACTCTTGAATTTGAAATGAAGGGAGATGTACTTTATTGTGGTGATCAGTTATGTGTACCCAAAAAGGATGACTTGACAGAAAGAATTCTTAAGGAGGCACATCAAACTCCTTATAGTGTGCATCTTGGAGCTACAAAGTTGCACCATGATCTGAAGAAACTTTACTGGTGGCTGGGACTAAAGAAAGATGTAGCACATTTTGTGGCCTCATGTCAACAAGTGAAATTCGAGCATCAGATACCTTTGAGTTTGTTACAAGAAATTAAGTTACTTAAGTGGAAATGGGAACGAGTTACAATGGACTTCGTAGTGGGTTTGCCTAGAACTCCAAAAGGATATGACTCCATATGGGTCATCGTTGATCGTTTAACGAAGTCAGCTCATTTTCTAGAAGTAAAATCAATTTATACGGCAGCTCAATATGCTCAAATCTATATAAATGAAATAGTGAAGTTACATGGAGTTCTCGTATCAATAATTTCTGATAGAGGCACGCAGTTTACTTCTAGATTGTGGCATAAGCTTTAAGAAGCTTTGGGTACGCAACTGGATTTCAGTATGGCATTTCATCCACAAACGGATGGACAATCGAAAAGAACTATTCAGACATTTGAAGATATGCTTCGTATGTGTGTCTTGGACTTTGGAGGAAGTTGGAACAAATATCTTCCACTTGTTGAATTCACCTATAATAACAGTTATCATTCCTCTATAGGGATGGCTTCATATGAAGCTCTGTATGGAAGAAAATATCATTCTCCGATTTGTTGGACTGAAACTGGTGACAAGTATATAGAGGCTCTTGATTTGGTTAAAGAAGCTACTGAGAAAGTAAAAATTATTCAAGAGAGATTAAAAACTACTTTTAGCCGACATAAGAGTTACGCTGATCATAAAAGAAAAGATATTAAATTCATGGTAGGAGACCATGTCTTTTTGGATATTTCTCACATGAAAGGAGTAATGAGGTTCGGCCATAAAGGGAAATTATCACCTCGATTATTGGGCCTTTTGAAATACTAGATATAGTCGGAGAAGTTTCCTACAGATTAGTCTTACCTCCTGCATTGGAACACGTGCATCCAATTTTTCATATATCAATGTTGAGGAATTATGTACCTGACCCTTCACATGTGTTACAACCCCAAACTGTCGAGCTAGACAAAAATCTTTCTTATGAAGAGATTCCAGTAGCTATTTTGGATCAACAAGTGAAGAAGTTGCATAATAAAGAGATCCCAGTGGTAAAGATACAATGGCGAAACCACAATGTAGAAGAGTGCATGTGGGAAAGCGAAACAATTAAGAAACAAAGATATCCTCAATTATTCACTATTTAACGGGTAAGTCTTTTGAATTCAAAGAAGAATTTCATAAAGCGGGATAGAATGTAATACCCTAAGTAAACCTAAGTTAAGGAACTCAATGACACTACTAGAATAATGGGAATTAAGATACTTGTTAGGTTATTAGAAAATACTCTTGTTTGATGAATTCAATATATATGTATATACTTCATTGAATTGAGATTTGTTTATGTTTGAACATAGAAAGCATAAGATTATGAATGCTATTAATATGATTAGTAAAATTTAATTTTTAGATTTTCTTGAATAATAGACTTGAATAAAAAGAAAACAAAAATTTCAAATAATTATACCATATGTTATATGAAGTGAAATTGATGGAAATGAGAAGATGGAGGTTGGGCTAAAGCCCACCTATATTGGCTAGCCATATATGTTAAGTGATGGAAAATTTAATTTTCTTCTAAGTTAAAGAAAGGTGGGAACGAAAATGAAAATTAGTGGACCTCACATTGCCATAAGTCAAAATTATGACATAATTAAGGAATTTCTTAAATGAAAATTTAGATTTACTATCATTATAATTGTTCATATTTATCCATCCATTAATTGATATTGGAAATTCCAAATTTAACTAAAATAATAGTCATTAGATCACCATTTTGCAATCTTCACCATCCATTTTAAATCAAAATAATATAAAACCAAAAATTAAGACACTTATCTTCACATTTCTTCACCTACCAAAAAAAAAATAAATAAAATAGAAGACAACTTCCCTTTTCCTCTCAAGACCATTTGGCCAACCCCTCCCTTTCTTCACCAAACCAAGAACTCCAAAGGTAAATTACTATAACTTTAGCCTTATTTTCCATTTTTAGTTCAAATATGAGTTAGTATTGCTTGATTTCCTTGAATTTCTTTCCTTCTTCTTCTTGATATGGTTTGACCATATTGAAAATATGAGTGGGGAAAACTTGTGTGCTTAAATTGGATGATTGTTGTGATGGGGAGTGTAGAAATCATGGTTGAATAGATGGAATTGTAGGAAAAACCAATAAAATAGAAATTGGAGAGAAAACTCCTAATGGTTCGGCCTAGTGGAGAATTGTTAGGATGTGGATGGAATTCACGATTTGAATGATGAATTTTACTTCCTAATGGGTTAATTGAATAATTCCAAAGTCAATTTAAAGATTGGTTAAGAATTATGAATTTTCCTATTTCTCATAATTGGGTAAATTGGGGTTTTTCCATCTAAAGTAGATTAGCTTCAATTGATAAAGGGAAAGAGCTTAAATTAACTTCAATTCAATAGATGTTACTTCAATTTAGAGAATTGTTGCACAAAATTGAGAAACCCTTTTACCTAGGGTTCGGCCAAGAAAGGAATTAAAGCATCGAATTGATTTTGACGCAATTAGTGATTGAAATATGCTTAATTAGGATCCAATTGAATGTATATGGAGCTAATTGAGAATTTGAGTAAGGAAATGTAAACTTTTCCCAATTCCTAGTTCGGCCTAACTAGGAATTTAGAACCAAAATTATTAAATTTTGATTAACTAAAGAAGTATACTCATTTAAATGTTAATTGAATGAATTGATGATCAAATTAAGGAATTGAAAACAAGTAAATAGTTTTCCCCAAACTTGAACCTTCAATCTTGGTTAGGGTTTCTACATTATTAAATTCATTAAAATTGATTTAAATGTATGTTTGTTATGTACTAGAATTATCAAAATGGAATTGGTAACTTAGTGAAAATCAATTTCCCTATTGATCAAGTGATAGTCAATATAAGGAAGCTTCCTAAACAATGAACATGAGAACTAATCTTAAAAACTTATTTGAATTGTTACAATGTGTATTATGTAAATGAAAAGTTTGATTGAAAATAAATGATAATAAAGGAAGGGGAATTCACCCTAATAGTGTTCGGCCAAAATGACCATATTGTTAACATGAAGATTGAATCAATGTTACTTGATTAAATTGTATTGTAATTGATTGCATAGATAAAGATATGATTGTTATCGTAGTTATTTAGAAATTAATTAGGATTAAGCGATTATAGATGTTAGTTCGTGATAGTCACTCTTAATATAACATAAGTTAATATATGGATTGTATAATTTAAAGATAAAGGAAAGGATAAGGAAAACTCTCTAGAGTGCAAGGAACATTCCTTCTGTCTTTGCTAAACGGTGAATAGGAGCTAAGGAATTTAAGGTGATTTTTTTAATAATATAGTATTTCATGTAATTGTTCTTGCCGAGACCACTATAAAATTGAAATCCCCTTATATGCTCAATTTATTGAAAATCACTTATTTCCTGAACTAAAAATGTTCTGCTGATAACTGTAATTGATAAGACCTTAGGCCCATTTCAAGACTAAATTTTCTTGTTACAAAATAGCTCATTGACATTACCAATTGTCTATATCTTGAATCATATTGCATATTGTGAATCTATAAATCATGTAAAGCAAAAATCCCCATCTGATGTCGGGTATACATCAGACATTGTGCATATGGTAAGCCTACAGATAGGGAAAGCGTATCCGAACCCTAGCTAGGCAGGGTGGTCCTAGCCATAAGACCTGATCAGTCTTATGTTACTATTTTTATGAGTGAACGAGGCATAGGTCTCCACTCTTATTTTACATGTGGGAGACACTTTGTCTCCAAACTTTTGATTTATGCTAAATGATTATAATTACCCTACTATCCTGATTTCTTTTAAATACATTTCCTTTAAGTGGTCTCATTCCTAAATTGATTCCTACTATTATGACATTGTTGAATTCTAAATTGTAACCTTAACCGCATTTAATATTATATTATTATTTATTCACTGAGCTAGTCACATACTTTAGTTGTTTAATATTTTTCAGGAACGATAGAGGAGTCGGCAAGGTGATTCTCAAGTATTAATCCTTCGCTTGGGATTGCCATGCTTTGGTATAAATATACATTTATCTTTTGTGATCAGTAGGAATGTGTAATTAAAAAGGGTAAATTAGAGCTCCATGCTCATAGTAGATTTAGCACTATTAATATTTGAATATACTAATTGTATGGTTTGTAAATATTTAATGTCTATGGCATGAACAAAGAATAACAATATAATGTATGCATGATAGTAGCGAAACCAAAACATATATGTTAAATATATTATTAGTATTGTATGAGTACTGTTATATGTGGTTCTATGGGTTTAGGTGACTTTATGTCTCCCCATGCCCTAGGACCGTCACACTCCTAAAGTGGGGTGTGACATGTATGTATACACTCTGATATTCCCCATATCAGTCAGGGGATTTCTACTTTAAGGTAAAACAGTATACACTATTAAGAACAATTGCACATGTATAAATATTAGGGTAGCTTCAATGGTATATTTGTTCTCATGGTTCTCATTTGTAAGTAATTCAAGTATCAAGCATTAAGGTATTGTTAAACAAATAGTATGGAAGAAAGTTATATGCATAATATAATATTTAACACTCACATTGACTTAAATATACTTTAGTACTTCACTTTTTTAGAGTAAGCAAAAAGGATAGTCACAAGACTCTTGATTCTCCTCTCTACTAGCACCAACTTGAGGAGCTATAATAATCAAGAATATATATAAATTATTTCACTAAATATTTAAACTTAATTATTATTCAATTATACTTTAATTATTAAATTATTTATTTTTTTAATTTCCATTGAACTCTAATCCTTAAAAATACTAAAAATACATATAGATTTCTAGGATTTGCTACTTATTTCATCATTGATCTTCCTATATTCATTCTGCCATAATTTGATCTAGACACATCCAATTGACCTAATTCTTTCTTTCACTGAAAATAGACATCAGTGAGTCTAACATTTCCAAAAATTAGCTTAAGTCTTATACTAATTAATTTATCATGAATTTTTAAAGTTAACCATATTTTTGTCCATGGACAGATTGACCTTTCCTCATTCTTTTAATTATATCTCAGTATGTGGACATCGAATTGCAAATTAATTTTATGGAAAATTTAGAAACATATATATGAACATTTTCTATGTTTTATGTTAAGTCTAATTTTGTCCCTAAAGTTCCCAATTCAGTTAGTCAATCTCGGGTCACTCATTAATTCGGTATCCAGAACAAGGTTTAGTTCAAACAACATATCTCTCAACCTACAGCAAATTTGATATAATACTTTTATGAAATTATAGTTAACACATATTAAAATAACTTTTATGTTTTGGCCTAATCTAAATTCAGATGTTAAGACCCCAAATTAATGGACTCAAATTTTTGCCTATACTAAAACCTAGCTTAGTCAAACAAATTCTTCCTAAACCTAATCAATTTTCCTCTAAATTCAAGCTTCCTAATTTTGATTCAACTCTAAACACTCTTTAATTCAATCAATTTCATACTTAATTTAAATAAAGAAATAACTTCCTCTCTCTTCCTCATATAGAAAATTCATACCAAGAAAAAAAAAGAAAATAAACTAAGCCTAAGAATCTACTAAAGAAAACACAAACTAAGTTTACCTCTTTTGATCAACTTCACTTCTTCCTTTATTCTTCTCTATATGTTCGGCCACCTTCTCTAAAATGGAGCTCTCTTCTTCTTCTTTTTTTTAAGTGAAAGAAAGTGGTAAAAATGTGAAGAATTAATAGAAAACTTTGACTTATATAATTAAAGAAAATTGGACACATGCCAAGTTGCCATTGGCTCATCTTATTCTTCTTTCTTAACCGACCTTCCCTTTATTTATTTATTAGTTATTATCATTATTAATTATTTTTCTTACTAAATTATATTCTTCTTTTCCTTACTTTACTCTTTTCTATACTTGATCTCCGATAACTTTCTAACTCTAATTCTTTATTCTAATGTAATATTCTATATCTCACTAATACTTAATTTAGTATCTATTAATTAATCTATATAAATATTTTTATAAATTTTCTAGTTTTAATTAACAATTTACCTCATAATGAAAGTTATGTTTCTAGCTCACTAAGTTTGTAATCTTGAATCCTAGGTTATTATAGTTTATACATAAAATATTCTCTTATTATGGTATCAGAGCTTTGGGTGTGATAACTTCAACCCTTGCCACCACCATAGAAGAAAAAGACAATACGGCAAAGCCAACTCAAAGGAGCATGGCATCCAAATTTGATGATCCCAATCACCCATTATATTTACATCATTCAGACCAGCCAGGATTAGTCCTCGTATCACAACTTTTCACTGAAGAAAACTATAGCACACGGAACCACTCTATGACTATGGCTCTAACAGTAAAAAACAAACACGGGTTTGTCGATGGATCGATAAAACGACCAAATGATGATGTAGGCAGTGAACTACAATAGTGGATTCATTGCAACAATCTATTCAAAACTTGGTTATTAAGTTCAATCTCTAAGGAGATTGCAGCAAGCGTGTTCTATTGTGATAAAGCATAAGCAGTTTGGAATGAGTTACACGAATTTTTTTCTCAGGTAAACAGTGTACAACTCTTCCATATTGAAAATGAAATACATGATTGTGTTCAAGGAAGCATGTCTGTTAGTTCCTACTTCACCAAACTCAAAGGATTTTAGGATGAAAGGGATGTTCTCTGCCCCATCTCAACTTGTCATTGTGGAACCATGAAAGAAGAGTCACCCTATCAAGAAACGCAGAAAACCATTAAGTTTCTCATGGGATTGATTGAATCCTTTGCTTCCATACGTGGTTAGATATTAACGATGGAACCTTTGCCTAAAGGCAACAAGGTTTATTCTCTTGTGCTGAGACATGAACGACAACAAGAAGTATCTGCAGGCAAAAAGACATCTCAACCTGAGGCAGCTGCATTTGTAGTCAAGAATTTCAACAAGAAAGGTGGTAGCCGCAAATGTGGAAAATGCAACAAAGACGAACATGGCACAGAAAATTGCCGTGCACATTTGAAGTGCACTTATTGTGGATGGAAGGGACACACGATTAATCTTTGTAGAAAGCTAAAATAAGCAGAACAAGATCAATCATCCAGGTCCTTAACAACAAACCGAGGAAATCATGTTACTGCCTCACAACAATTTGAGAAGAAGGATATTCCCAGCTCCTTCCCTTTTACCTAAGAGTAGTGTCAGCAAATCCTACGCATGCTTAATGATAACAAACCTTCCATGGCAAATCATGTGGGTAATCTCTCAACTCATTATGAACTTTCAGGTAAGGATTTTTACTTCTCCTTTCAAGGTAAAAAAGTCATATGGATCATTGACAGTGGAGCAACGGATCACATTGTTTGTAGCCGTGAATTTCTCACAATCAAAAAAATTGTTAACAACAAAACGGTTGAATTACCAGATGGTTCTCTTGCTAATGTTACACATGTTGGTCATGTTTTATTCTCTTCCAGTTTGGTTCTTATGATGTTTTATGTGTCCCAAAATTTCAATTAAATCTCATTTCCATAAGCAAGCTTACCCATCATTCACCTTTTATCACCATATTTCTCACTCATTTTTGTCTGCTACAGGACCTATGCTCGGGGAAGATGATTGGGACGGGAATTGAACGGGAGGGCCTCTATTACCTTGATCAACCACCAAAAGTATCATGTAATTCAATCCATTCAGCCTCTTCAAGCCCTTGGCATCAACGACTTGGGCATCCTTCAAATAAAGTACTTGTTTTGTTCCCTTTTTTGAGTAAAGATAAATTTCATGATACAATAAATTGTTTGATTTGTCCTTTAACTAAGCAAACCAAATTACCTTTTTCCATGAGCAACATATCTAGCAAATCAAATTTTGAAATGTTGCATGTTGATATTTGGGGTGGTTACCAAACTGCATCTATTTTTAGGGCTCGATATTTCTTTACCATAATTGATGACTTCTGTAATACCCTAGACTTTAAGGAAATTATTTTATACAAATATAGACTCAAATTGAATGCTTGATAATTTGAAATGTGAATTTAATGTGATTGCATGAGAAATAAGTTATTGAATTTGTGATTAAATTCCACGAGGAATGAGTATATGTGATTAATATGTATATGGATAGTATTGATAAGTGATTAAAAGAAGATAGGCCATTGCCATGAATTGTGAATAGTGGATAGTATATGGACTATTTTGATAATATATTGTGCTGAAAATGTGATTGTAAGAAAATTGGTAAATTATGTTTTGCATGGTTCATTGAACCTAGTCAAAATGAGTCATTCTTCTTGTAAATGGTTTTGAATTAAAGGACTTAAAAGGAATTTGGCCATCATCTCTTGGATTTGAAGAACAAAACAAAATCATTTTATTATTTTTTTCATCTTCTTATTTTCTCTGAAGCAAGAACACATATTTTTTCTCTCAAATTTCTCTTCTTCTCTTCTTCTTTTGTGATTGATCAAGAGGAAGTCACCACCAAAAAGAAAGATCTTAAGGTAATATTCCAAGATTTTGAGTTTCTTTTCATTTGTATGGTGGTTATTTGTGTTGATTTGAAATTCTTTCTTCTTTTAATTTTGATGAAATGGGTTGTAAGAAAATGACTTTCTTTAATAAAATGCTTTTGGATGATGGGTTGTAAGCAAGATCTAAGTATATTAGGTACATTGAGAGTATTAAAATGATTTTCAAAATGGGTTTTAAGTTTTCTCATTTTGATGAAGTGGGTTTAATCAAAGATGGGATTTTATGATCCTTTGATTTTCAATGTTTTGGTTGGTAAAATGAGTAAAGTTTTGAGTTTATTTGATGATAATGAAATTGAGTTAAATTAAGTTTTAAGTGATGAGATTTCCTTCACTAACTTTGGTAAAAGGTTTGCCAAAATGTTCTTTCCGGATTAGTCTCACGAGTAACCCCACCACTGGGATTCCACCCGTGGGACAAGCTTTTTCATTACTGGACACTTTTTCCCTTGTCCCACGGGTGAAGCCACCACTGGGATTTCACCCGTGTGACAAGCATTTTGCTTATGGACTTTGTCCCACGGGTGACCCCACCACTGGGATTTCACCCGTGTGATAAGCATTTTGCTTCTTGACCTTGTCCCACGGGTGACCCCACCACTGGGATTTCACCCGTGTGACAAGCATAAATGAGTTTTTATTTTTCAATTGGCATGATGATTGATTTATGTTTTCAACTAATATGAAACATAATCGAATAGGGAATTAGACATTGGTCTAAGGTCTTTTAGGCCCAAAAGCAAGCATGTGTATTGATTATTGATTATCAATT